>JASKDV010043181.1:0-15953 GCA_032466395.1 Aegires albopunctatus | reverse complement strand
AATAATAATAATAATAATAATGATAATAATAATAATAATAATAATAATAATAATAATAATAATAATAATAATAATGTTTCTTACATAAATAATAATAATAAATAATAAAACAATTTCTATAGCGCTCTAATCTCAAATGGGTATTATGAATTGCAAATTTATGTATCCTCATGCCGAGGCCTCAAGGCGCTTGAATGATAATTATGATATAAAACGTTTACATAAACATGGCATGTTAATAACAATTTAATTTAAAACACTAACACAGACATTTCTATAATATAAGATATCCAGTAAGTAAGGTTAAATCGACCCCAATAAATATTTTTTGTAATAAATATGTTTTTAACAACTTTCTTGAAGTGAAGGAGCTAACACTGCCAGCCGATCTGACTGACAAAGGCATAGACTTCCAAACTGATGGACCAGATTTACAGAATTATCTATTCTCAAACAGTTTAAGCTTTGTTTTGGGTATATAGAACAGGTACCTATTGGAAGATCGAAGCTTTCGAATGGGGTTGTATTGGGGCAATTAGATCCTGAATATATTGAGGAGAGCAACCATCAAGTGCGTTAAAACATAGAAGTAGAAGGGACATTTCATAATCAATTCTAGCGCGAACAGGAAGCCAGTGCAATTTTCTTAAGAGTAGTTTATTACTTGTCCTATCAAATTTGCTAATGTCTAGAACGATACATGCCGCCCTGTTTTGAACTCTGTGAAGTTTTTGAATACTTGAATCAGGCAGATCAACCAAGAGTGAGTTGCAATAATCAAGTCTTGACAGAACAAAAGATGATACATGTACTACATTTGTTAAAGAACCGGTTGGAAGAAATGGTTTCATTTGACAAATACGACGAAGTTCATACTTTATTGTTTTAACCATGAGATTTATTTGGGAATCCATTGAAAATGAGCTGTCTAGAATGACACCGATATTATTAGCTTTGTTGGAAACAGAAATGTCATTCCCTCCCACAGAGATTGACGAAACTGTCATATCTCTAAGTTTAGGTCGGGTGCCTCAGATTAAAATTTGTTTTTTCATCATTCAACTTAAGTTTATGATTCATCATCCAATCCTTAATAGAGACGCAACAATCCTGAATCTCGACACAGGCGAAGGAAAAAAAATGTGGGATTGAGGATTTATACAGTTGAGTATCATCAGCGTACATAATTATATGAAAGTTGGTAGAGTAGGACCTAATGCCTTTACTTGGAGTCATAGTATACAAAGTACATGTATAAAGCACAGGACAAAGCACTGATCCCTGCGGCACCCCAAAACGCAAAGGCAGTAAATTGTCCATTTATCATAACAGCTCATATCAGACAGGTAGGACTTGAACCATTGCAACACATCGCCATCCAAACCAAAATGGGTGAAAAGTGTATTGCAAAGGAACAAGTGGTCTGTGGTGTCAAATGTCGCCGAACCTTTGATCATCATCAAACAGTAGCGGTAGCAATATTATAATACTAATTTGTCATACTATGTCAAAATTATATCCTTATAATAAGTTATAATAATAATACATAAGCAGACCATATTATGAAAGTACCCGGTACTGTGTAATTTTGGATTCAAAGGTAAATATTACATACTGTAGATTTGTTCTAGTTAGTACTAAGTAGCGGTATTATTCTGTCCCTCCAGGAAAATGCCACCGCATATCTGCGGATGGAGTTATATGCGGTGGCATAATTTTACCTTCCGCATGTTTTCATCCCATATTTCGTCAAAATTAATATTATATCGGATTTTTGGCGATTTTTTTTTTCCATCACCTGGCATACGATTTGTGGACAACCAGAATGCGTAATAGAATCGATTAATGTACTTACGCGATATCGAAAACACGTTCTATCACTCTAATACTACTATTTTCATTTGGCATGTGAGGAATCAGATACCGGTACTTTGCAACGTCCAATCGTCTCACCCAAAATTACTTCCTTGATTTTGATGTGAAAACCGTTTCGTTCGCGCTAGTTCTTTTCTCTGTTCTCCACTTCTATCTCGCTTGTACTTCCATGTGTTGCTCACGTTCAGAACAGAGCTGCCAACTTCCCGGTTTCGTCGGAAAAAAACCCGACGAGGGTTCAAAAACCCCGGTCCCCGGGTAGCCCGACCAAAACCCCGGCGAGGCCAAGTCCGCGAGAGACTTACGATCACTTGCAAACTGGTTGATCGTGTTCGCCTCTTTAAAAAAATTCTATTATAATCACCATAACATAGAGAGAAAAATAAACGCTTTACGATGTGCGTGTCCGTATTTTACCTTAAGTAATTCTCTCTCTCTTAGCTTACTCACCGCGCCTCCTTACAGCTGCTCTCCATTCAAGCCTATTTTTAAGTCGAGATGTACCGACATATTGCGCTGTACAGTTATTCTGGAATTGGAATAGCGTGCTCAAGTTATACGGGAGGATAGAGAGAGATATAAGTGTATGGGGGTGGGGCCGTTTTTTTATATCTTGCATCAAAAGATAAATCACACATGCGTAGTGTTTAAATAATAGTGTCTGTACTTCAAGGTCACGTCGACCTTTTCGCCTGCTAAACTAAGAGCAAATCAAATTATTTGCTAGACCACGATACCGGTAATATCTTCATCAAAGTTGTTATTTGTTTAGGGAAAAAAAATGTAATTTTAGTTCTCTGTCAGTAAAGGTCCTTTGTATTAATTTTATAGTAGAATGCCTCCATTATTATTATGTACATGTATTGCTTCTTTTATCAATTTTAGGCAATTTTAAACATAGAAATATACATGTTATTGAATAGTTAACTAAACATCTTTTGAAAAACTAAAAATAAAACAAAGATAGATATAATAAATCAAATAAAAATGTATTATCCAAGAGGAAATATTGGTTCACAATTGATTTGATGGCATAATGATAAATTTAACAGATAGCTAGGCTTTGAGGCGTGATATTATAGTGTTTGTCAAGTCAGTGTTTTTTCCGTTCGATTCAGAGCCATGTGGATTGATTTTCGCGTAATATTCCTCTTGGTGTTGCCAAAAAGCTAAGCCTCATACCCATGTGAGCACCAAATTCAATACGGATTGGCAGCTCTGCACCAAGACCTAGAAATCTGAAACGATGGACCATATTGTCACTTCTACATTTAACAAGAATTCCAAAAACCGGGGGAAATGTCACTGCGCATCAGTGGCATTCTGAGTATAAGAACTTGACGCACGTTTTGGGGCAATAGGTTGATATGTATGACTGCGTTAATCCAGCAGATGCTGAAAGAAGTTTTTCATCGTAGGCTATACTTTGATTTTCTCAGACTGCCGTGTCTTTGAGTGAGCAAAATTTGAAATCGCTAATCTTTCTTTATTACAATAGTTTCATTTCATTTAAATCTATACTATCATGTGAAATGTATTGCAAATTTTCTGATTCTGAAACTAAATTGTTTCAATCTTTTTCTTCTTTTTTTAAAAGGATGTACATGTAGATCTATGTATAATTCTGCTGTTTTACTATTTTGTCCTCCCCCTAGTTGTCGTCTTCATTTCTTCTTCTTGCTTTTAAATTTGTGTATTTTTTGCTTGTTTGTTGTAATATTTTATTAATCTTCCATTCAAGACTTAAAAATCTTTGGCATTTTTGTGTGTGCATGATTTCACTTTTTGAGGGCATTTTTTGGCATATTTCTTTTATTTTTATTTTATTTTATTTTTTTTTGGGGGGGGGGTTGGGGTATTTTCCTGGAAGGACAAACCATTAAAGGGAATTTGCAATTCATAACACCCATATTATTCCTTTAAATTTATTTCTTCATTTAATTTTCATTATTCATTAATTCATTTCCGACTAGAGCTGTTGTATAGGATCTATAGTCATTTGAAGTATTATTGTTGTAATTGTAACCATACACAAGGTTCAGTTGGTTGAAATGGGGAGATATTGATGTGGTTCGGGGATTGGGATACTGCTTTTCAAACCTGGGATTATCCTATTGAGATTTGCGATTTGTCATGTCTGGAATGTATTAACTATCGTTTATGACTATTATTATTTCTATCACTATTAATGATGAAATTGAGATGTTGATTATACAGGGTGTGGCAAAATGACACATTTGTTTGTAGGTTTAATAAAAGCAAAATATGATAAATAATTAAATATGTAATGTTTAATAAAAAACCTAATGTTTAATTTCCCTCATATGTTACATGTCATGCCATTTTGTTTTACTTCTTCGTTTCAATAATGAAAAAAATGTTGAAAGTATTAATTGTATAATTTTGCAAACGCATAAGTCATGGGCAATTTTTGTCAATGTCTTCGAGTTCGAGAGAGTGTGGACAATAATGGGAAATTTATTTTAAAGATGACATTTTTAAAACAAAATAAAATGAAATAAATGGCTTCATAGTATGTAAATAAAACGTAAAGGTATAATTAATGTATATTTGAAAAATTGAATAAAATCATAAATTCCATTATTTTTTCTAATTTGCTTTTACTAAGTTTTACTAAACCTTCAAATGTGTCAGTTCATTTTTCCCACCCTGTATAAGGTATTTATATAGACTGCAGTCGACAGCAAGAAGTTGCACACATTCCTGATAAAAAATATGTTAAAAAGCTTTGTTAGTTTAGTAAATAAATTATTGAATTATTATGTAATAATATAAATTTAAATCTTGTTCCAAATTTGTCAACAATTAAAAATTGCTTAAAAACAACAATAAGAATATGTGAGTTGTTTTTTAAAAATACAACTATTTTTATCATCCATCGCCAATAATAATATTAATAAATAAATAAAGCCTTTATTGTCCCTAGAGCACTTTTTCTTTTGGGTCTCTTGAGGGAAGAAAACCCCAGAAAAAACAAGTGCCAATTGCAGGGCAGCGCCACCAATACTACTACTACTACTCCAGGCCAATCTAGAAATTAAAACCTCAACATTTTATCTTCAACCGCAAAAAAATCTGTGGGCATTCTGCAAGTAAAGTGGAGCTGTGATTGAATTTTGGCTTGCAATTGAAAGCCTCTCTTTACGTATATTCCACACTGCACTCAGATGTAAAATCAGTACCCACAGTTGGCAGCAAAAGATTTTGTTAAAACGTGCCACTAACAAGAATGCGCTCACAATCAGTTGTTTCGCCGTATGCTCCCCAGGGAGTTGAGATGGTACTTATATCAAATAGCCTACTGGGGGATAATTCATGTAAAGTCTGAGTTTGCAAATATTGTGGGGACACGAACAACACAGACACAAGAATCGTAAACAAATGAAACACTTTATTTATTACACAACAAGGTGATGTAGAGTTACTCTAAATGAAATGGATGAACATATGAAAATACATGTTAACTTTCTCAGATTTGTTTTATGTTGAACACAATTGACATATATGTTGGAATATCTCTGAAGCATAAATCTGTGATCAAATCCTATTCAAATAATGTTATATTATCAAATCACATATTATTATGAAGTGATAAGCAAAAATATCTTTCATACACCATAGAATTGTCAATGCATTTAACATAGTAATTCAGGGTTGTCACAACATTGCTCGTCCAAACTGAGAGCTGTCTCATCAACCCTTCTTCTTCTTCAAATAAACTTAAAAAAACTCAACAAGGTTGAGTATTACTGTCAATACACAAAATAAATAAATAAGTAAAACCCACCTATATTTGAAGTATTAGATATTATTATTATGTTAGTTAAGTGATTCATACTCATTGTATGAAGATCTATTTCATATTGTAGCCTATGTTTAAGAGAATCAACACTTTTGCTACTTCTAATACCTGGATTCAATTTATTCCACAATCTTGCAGTGCTAGGGAAGAAAGAATGACCCAATTTGTGCAGTCCCAATTTAAAGCCATTAGTACTTTAGCAAATTAATAAGGTCGACTTTTGCCATAAAATTAGACGATGTAAAATCTGTACTTGTGGAAACTGTGCGACCCCAATTGAGTGGGTCAATCGCCATTAGAATGTTGACAATTTTTGTACATTAATAACAACAGTATCGAGAAAGTATCAACTTGCATATATTTATTATATCGTTTGCACCAGATAAGGCGAGGATTCTTGGCCTAATGATTAACGCGGTAGCCTGAGAGCTGAAAGTTGTGGAAGATCGCAGGTTTGTCTCCCATTGCTGACAGGGTTTTTTTCTTCCTTTATTCTATTAGCTTTGTGGGGTTTTTCTTTGTTATGTTTTAATCACCTTCCAAATACTATCTACACCTATTCATCATATTGCTCTTCTCTCACATCTTTACCTTACTGACAATATTTCCTGGTTGATCTTTAATTAAATTCAAATGAATATCCGTTCATGCAACTTGTTGATCTCTATTATAATTATTTTTCCTTCAAATACAAAGAAAAGATTAGAGTTAAAATACATGTACATAAAAAGTTAAAAATGCACTTATATAGCGCTTATCACAAAGGGACATAAGGCTCTAAGCTCTTTAAAATAACTTTTCCCCATGACGACAGCAACACAGAACACATATGACAAGACTGGCAGCCTGTTAGGCGGAAGTACAATTTTCAGACGCAGACAACGCTGTCGTAATGGCTAGGTACTCATTAACACATTAGTCGAGTGATGAGGATGGTAGTGTCTTACCTAAGGACACACAGCCAATGACCAGAAGTTATTGAGAAAATTTTGCGTTTAGCAGGATGATCAAGTCACCCATCTGACCTGTGTCGATTAGTGGAACCGCTTGAGTTTTTTGTGTTTGAACTGTGTTAACCACTAGGCCACTAAAAAAAAAAAGACACCCCCAAAAATGTGAAATTGATATAAACCACATCGTGCTTTGATCTTTGATCTCGGCTCAATAGATTCATCTAAACAAAACTACCCCACGGAAAAATTTCACTAGTCGAGCTTTTGTGCAGGCAGCACCAATAGTATAGAACTCCCTCAATCCAAATATTAGAAATCGCCCGTTTTCCTACTTTTAAAAGAAATTTGAAAACAGAACTCTTTGATAGGGCTTTTGAATTAAGTAATTAATTTATCTGATTGTATTAATGTTAATTATCATATGAAGTAAGACATTTAGATGTTCATTGCCATTAAGTACCCCTTGGTGGAATGTGGCACTATATAAATGTCTATTTATTTATTTAATTTATCTTTCCTACATCTACTACCTATGTATTAATTCTAGTGGCAGGCTATGTCATGTAGTAAAGAAAAAGTTTTGTTTAAAATACAGATATGTTACTGATACTCATATGAATCACTAATCCACCTATATCAATTCTTTCACTGCCAGAAAACCTGCTGCCTCTTTAGATAACCATAGGGTATTCTTATAACTGTTATTTTTTTAAATTTTCAAATGACATTTGACATGGAAGGAGCATTTTCATAAATTTTAAATCTATGCACTGACACATTGGAGCTATATTAGCCATATTGGAATGATGGAATAACCGGAGCAGTGCTCACCGTGATAAGGCAATGAAGGGATTTAATAACTCAACTGATTTGCTTTGTGCTACCAGCTAAGGTAAAAAAAAAAAAAATAAGGAAAGAAAGAAAAAGTGGCCATTCATTCAAATATTCATATTTGAGAGATGGGTTTAATTAAAAACATTCAAATTTGGAGCAAATCTGATAAGCCGGTATGTCCATTTATTTCATAATATTCCAAGTAAATGGTACCAAAACTAGCATTATCATCAATAACAACCCATCACCACAACACTAACACTAAAACACACAAATCGCAAACAAACGACATTAACACTGACACATCTTGAGAGTCTTGCAGTCAACAGATGAAATTGAAAAGGAAAAGACATTTAAGAGAAACGCCTTCTTCAAAACAAAATGTGAGGAAATTTTCCAATTTTAAAAATGCTTAATTATCGAACAGATAAATGAAATACAACAACAGCAACAACAACAATAATAGCAATAATAATTGCGTAAAAACCAATCAATAATCATTAGAAAAAAATCAGGGGTGTTTATAGTAAAAAGCAAAGATCATCCTTATTTAAATATTGCATTTTCATTAAATGCTATATTAATATGCTTTACAGAAGGTTCCTGGCAGGCTATCATATTTCACAATTCTGCTCAGTTTCCTGGAGGCCTACTTATTGCGTAATTCATACATAAACCAATGCTTCAATCAATTCTTCATAACAAGAATCTTTTAAATAAATACCGGTATATCCACGAACAATAGAAAAACATGAAAATGACATTGATGTGCACATTAAGAAAAAAAAACCCAGATGAAATAATTACATCAACATTATCCGATTCTTCAGCATTTTGCATACAAATGAAATAACATCCAACATGAAAGTAAATGATAAATTAAAAGATATGATTTTTCAAATTTGATTCAAAGGAAAATTTAATTATGTAAGTATATGGTGAATTAAAAAAATTATGCCCTTAACTTTTTTGACTTATGTTTTTCCATTCTATGTACTGGTCTGATGTAAATAACTAAGAATTCATCTAAATCAAAAGACAGTTAGATTACTTACTAGATCTAGTTCTACAATGTTGCTACGACCTTTGTGATCTCTTATAGGCACTAATGTTGTGGTTTTGGCTTTGATTTATCAAGTTTGCTTTCTGTTCTTTATTGTGCTATTTCATGTTACATAAAGAATAAATGTTAACATATTTTGCAATATTTATGAATACACATATTTTACCCTCTTGTCAGGAAATCATCAGATTTCAACCATGTTCCATGCAGGCCTACATTTCATACGATGGGAACAAAAATTGAATTTCACGAAAATGGAAAATAATGTAATGATTTCAAAGAAAAACTTGATTGATCAATTAAGAATCTTATGAAGATTGATTCCATTCACCATGTGAGTTAAGACAATGCCTATATGTAGAGATGCAAGCCCTCTCTATGGGGGTTCATTTTCGGTAAAATAGTGAATGCCTCATAGGTTAATATACCTATTGTTATCCTTCCATTGAGACACTACTTTTACTTGTTAAAAATTCATTCAGTCATTTTTAACTAAATTTTGGTGACGTTGCCATTAACAAAAAAAGTTAAGGACATTTCTTTTTAATTCACACAATATTATAATAATAGGTAGATGTAAAATTATCACAATCCTAACCAATTAAGACGTTATATCAGATGCAGCAGGATTTCCACTCAAATTCCTATTAACTTCTGCATCGTTTTACATTCATATTACACCTTAACTCAAGCTAACCAAATTCAATGTACATAATAATAGAAAGTCATAAAGCTATCCACATAAATCATATAAATAGAATGTATGGATATGATTAAAAATATCAGCAAATTGACACCACCCATTGAGAATAGGAGTAGGGTTGGGGAGAAAAGGAGATTCCCATACTACTACTCACCAACCAACCTCTGACGGCAAAAAAACAAAGTTGGATTTTTGATACACCCTTTAACAAGCAAAAAGGCTGAGACAGCCCATTATTTTTTCTTAATTTGAATGGCATTTTGGACATCAATAACTATAGAAAACGTAGAGAAGTTTACATGTACTGATACAGATGTTAATCTAGCTTCTATTTCAACAGTATGATATTTGAGCTCTTTTTCATTTCCAAAGACTTTTCTCTTCCAACAGTTGCCTGATAAAAAGTTAATCTACAACCAAACAACTTTATCATTCCTAAAAATGTTGTGAATTCGATCTCTTGTACTTGCAAACCTTGATTTGCACGGGGGCATAATTTGCTACATTATAATCTAATACACATGAAAATGAAATTTATTCTTAGCAATGCCTACATTTAAAACCTTGCCATAATGCTTCCTTTTCCTTTCCATCGCATTAAACAAAAACATTTTTTTTTTAAGGGCGGATAAAGATGTAAAAAGTTGAATTCAAAAACAACTAAAAACTTTGGTACAAAGCTTGCTTTATAGCTGCAACAACATTTATATTTCTGCAATGATTACGTTACCAACACGTTAAATCCAAAATGAACTAATAGTAGGGTCGGGTAAAGAAGTTTTTCATACTGTTGCAATGATTCAAGTACCTTGACATCTCATTTGACACCAATTGGAATAAGAATGCTATGACCTATTAACTAACCAACTAAATCCTAATCTATCTTTATCTGACTATCTGTTGCCGCTTCATCTTCCTCTCCATCTTTTTGGCTTTCTTTTCATCAACCTGTTCCTCTTCAGCAGGAGCAAAGAACCACGGTCCCAGAATGTTGACCCACAGCATGTAAAAAGCCCTTCCTGGAGCCTGTGAGGAAAGAGATGCAAAATGCATAAAATTAATTGACGTCTGCCTTTAAAAACTTAATTGATTAGGATTTGACAAAAATTTGAGAGTGTATATCTAGATTACAAAAATAAATAGTGGTAATGGATGGGACATATGCTGAGGAAGCAAAATAACGACATCAAAGTAAGTTAATGGCAGAATCAAGGCAGATTTTAACTAAAAAGATTATCTGCAAATTTTGTCTGTCATGATATGCCCATGAATTTCACCCGTAAAAACCTGTGTTAATATTTGCTTGTTCAACTTACCAGCAACAGTAAGAGCCAGAAATAATTGGAGACCAGGGAAAGAATTTGAACGATGGCAGTCAGTAAAATGATATCTTTTGTGTGTCTGGAGGAGAGAAAGAAACTTTACTTATAAAATTGAAATTGCGTGAGAGTATCACTTGTATAAGTATAATAAGGTAATCATCATGCAATAATTTTAGGGGTATGGGTGATAGTGATGAGAAACTTCAATAGCTCCACTCACCAACACTGGTAGACTGATAACATGATGGAATAATTTCCCACTAGATACAAATTTTCTTGATGGCAACAGATCATTGGCAGTGTGTCCTTAAGTCAGACACTTTGTCCGATCTACATCACTCTTCTCAGATGTAAAGGAATACCTGGCTAAAACTGTACTGCGCCTAACAGGCTTGCCCTACGTATTCTGTTTTGCTGCTGGCCAAGGGAAGTGAAAAGGCATTGTAAAGCGTTTAAAGGCTAAGGTCCTTGGCAATAAGCACTATGTTAGTGGGCACTTTCACTTTCAATTATTGGTGATGTATTTGACCTGAAAAGCTAGTCCTTCTATATATATATATATATTGTAAAATAATCTAGGCTTATTAAAGATATAGCTTTGAGTCAATGACAAGAGGTTAGTTGAAAATGTAATGTTGTATTAGTATTAGTCATAAGTGTCATAGGGTACAAAGCTTAAAAATGTCACAATATTTTTCTTAGCTTCAATTTAGACCTATAATGCCAGTATCAAATTTTCTTTCTTTTTTTTATTAACCAAATAACTTACTCAGCCATGCCTGCCTGCATATTCAAATCGGTGCCTGGATCCACCAATTGTCCATTTGCATATGTTGACTTTCCCATGCTGGCCATAAATTGGTAGCTTGCCAGATATACAAGTGAAATTAGCACTGACATTATCTGCAAGTCATCATGCGAGAAAGCAAATGAAGTCTTAGAGAAGTTTTTAAAAAATCAAACAAACAAGATCTAATGTCTAGCCCCTGTTTCTGACCAAAATCTGTCTTATCCTACTTGGCCCCAAAAATCCTACCAAAATCCTACTTGGTCCCCAAAATCCTACTTACCTACTTTGCTGGACACCCTGAATAAACAAAAGGAGCATTCTACAAATTGTAGCATGTTCATATAAAATGCACTTTACAGAGGTTCCTTGACATGCCATTTCCTCCTAAATCCTTCTCAATCACTGGGGTGGGGGGAAGGGGGGGTGTGTGTGTGTATGTGTGTGTGTGTGTGTGTGTGCATACAGATAAAGTTATGAGATATTACTCCCCAGGTAGTTGAGATGGTGTTTGTGTGAAATTACCTGCTAAAGGAATATATGATATAAAGTCTGTGAGTCTCCATTGCGTGGAGACACAGAATATAGACAATCTTTATCTTTTTACAAACTAGCAGAAGTGATACAATTCTAATTATAAACCTGACTCGATTGGGGAAAATCGTACCGAGAGGGATTACAGCTTTTTTGTGAATTACTCTGGATGCAACACCAAATTCACTCTCATCTGGGATTCTGGCAACATTTTATTCCTTACCTGATACGGGCGCCAAGTGATTTACACATTAATGCCACTAGAGATATACAGCCGTAAGCGCTAGTTGAATCGCATATTTTCTACGCAATGCGTCAAGCCTATGTCTAAGTTACGAGTTGTAAGTCTAAACATAAATGATGCACAAAGTTGCGAATTCGCAACCAGCCTAAAAAACTGTATGTAAGTTAGAAACGCGAGATCCCTGTTGTAAATTGCTATGCAAGCCTCGATAAGAAAATAAAAATTTGTCTAATACAAATATAACAAGATTGATGTTAATATACCAATGATTGTTAAAGACCATAAACTAATTAGAGAGGCCTTAAAAAGTGATAATTTTCACCCGATAGCGAAAGTAAAGCAGTAATTGACTCCAGATCTAAACTAGCATTCACCTGTTCGATGACCCCTTTTCTACCATCTAAATTGCGATACATAATCAAGCTTTGAGGAATAATTTAAATCCTGTTTCTTTGTTGAAAGGAGGTAGTTTCGTTGACAAATAGCCGTTCGTTCAAATTAAATTTGGTCCGAATAACCTACATTGTTCATGCGTGGCAGTCCGAAGTAACCAATAACCTCCAAAGATATGAAGTCAAACTTAAACTTGCTAAGAAGCTTTGAAGTTTAAGACTAAATCAACATACACCTGAACTAGCGTAGCTAGTTTCAGGCCTAACCCTAAACATGCATAATTTGCGATTCAACTATGCTTACGGCCGATAATACGTACATAAAAAGTTCAGAGGAAATCTTACCAATGGCAGCGTTGAAAATCTGTCCCAAAAAAAAAAGTACCAAACTGGATAGTAAAATGCCTGAAATAGAATCAAATATGTCCTAATATAAATATGAGGCAAATATCATTATTTCAATTTGACTAAAATTTTAAAACAATACCATTAAAAATGTATCTTTCTGTAACCAAAAGTTTAATAATATCTTCATAAGTTGAGAATCTCAATAACAATAGATAAAACAATCTATCCTCTCTAATCTGAACACCTTCGTTCCCAGCAATTTGTTCGGATTACAGAATTTTCCGGATTAGAGAACATTAAGAATTAATAAGAAAAACATTTGTTCCCAGAAAATGGTTGAGATTACAGAGGGATTCGGATTACAGAAGTCTGGATTAGAGAGGGCAGACTGTATCATGTCTATTTATAAATGATCTCATATTAATTTTGACAGCATGTGGCAAGGAAATCCATTCATCCTGGAGCAGATCCAAACTATTTTCACTTTCTTTGTTAATGATCGTTGGAGCCTTGTTTCGGATTCATTTGTTGTGTTTGTTTAATAATTACAAGAAACGATGCAAAGGGTCAGCTAGTATTTAGAATTTGCAAAATTATTTGCATGTATCATTTGACACTGTTCTCCTATCATCATTCAGGGAAGAATAGGTGACCAATAAAAAATTAACAATTTAATCAACAGTGTATACAAAGTAATATTATGAAGTTGTTTTAAAAAATGCCTTATAGTGATCAAGAATGTGTACTTGACCATATCATATATATAGAAATTGGCATGATATAAAAACATTACTTTAAAAAAAAATCACACACACACAATGAACTTACATTAATTCCAGCTATGATGTAAATGTACATCCTCAAAGTTGATTGATTCTCCTCAGCAATCAGCTTCTTCCCTCGTGTGGCTTGCTTTCCTTTGGGCTAAGATTTCAGGAAGAATTAAGATTTCTGATAGCTTTACTTTAGATTAATATCATTGAAGTTCTATTTCGATATATTTCTTCCTCAATGACACAGTGCATGGTGTACACAAAACCTCCCAAATGCGGCATATATATATGTTTTGGCCTCTTTTCTATAAATCAAGCGGGCATGCCTACCACACCCACCTCTCAAATCACTCACAGATATCTTCTCGTCTCCCGCTCAAGGCATCACGGTCATTTAATAATGTTGATAATGCAGATTTACGTGTGTGTGCGTGAAAATGTGAAACTTCTACGTTATTCTTTTATAAGCATTGATAGATATTCTACATTGATTTTATTCAATAGAGATAGAAAGAGTGAGAAAGAGTGAGAGAAAGAGAGTGAGAGAAAGAGAGAGAGTTTGAAATAATGACATCGAGAATAACTCAGATAGTTGTGAAATTTATTTCTGTTTTCACATTTCATATATATACATACAACTCTTTCAAAATCAAGTGCAATGGTTTTAAAAATACCTTGCTATCAATATTAAAACAGTTAGTGAGGCAATTATCGACCCAAGAAAACTTAGAAAAGAGTTTTTTTGACTAGCTGGAAAAGCTGATAAATGTACACTTAAATTGGCATCTAAGGAGTAATTGTTTTATGTAGCCATAAAACTTTGTGAGTATGGTCAACGTATATATATCTGTTGTATGATGAACGTTTTGAAATGGAAATCTGTAGGTCCAGACCGGTGTTAATTAAGTTCTTTTAAAACTCCAATTTCATCAAATTAGTCAGGTGTGTGTTGCAAATAAAAAGCTTCTTTAACCTTTGTAACTCTTTGTCTTTAGGAAGTTGAGATAATTAATGTGTTTTCACATTTCATAAATGCAACTCTTTCAAAATAAACTGTAATGGTCTAAAATACCTTCCTATCAATAATAAACCAATAGCGAGGCAACTTAAATTGACCCAAGAAAACAAGAAAGACCGCTAGCCATGAACGGCCGAGAGTACAGGTAGATGACCCCGTGTATTTCGATATATCTCAGTGAATCCGCCCACACTCAAGCTTAAATCCTAAGTTGTGGTATGCTGTGGTGACACAGAGCTACAAAATATAACTACAAATGCTAAGTGTTGTAAAAATACCACCACACCAATTCGAAACCTGACTGATTTAAGTGATTTCAAGAGGAAACAAGTTCTATTCCACATCTAAACTAAAATATTTCAATAAATTATGCTCACAGAGATTAGTGAGTGGAAAATCAGGCTTTGTGTTCACTCTATAAAATTCTACATCTAGATCTAGATTATATATAGATCTAGAGTCTAGATCTATATCTATATTTCTAGATCCTAGATTCTAGATCTAGATCTAGAATCTAGATCTAGTCTAGACATTATATCTAGACTCTAGACCCCCGGCCGGTGATAACAATATAATACAGTGTCAAACGAATCATCAATAATCTATTTCAATTTATCTGCTACCATGACCTTCCATCGAAATTGAAGTGTGGTGTAGATGTATGTTTTCTGCTTAATATAGCTTCTTACCGGCATATTGAAGTTTGTTATTACCACGTATCAGAATAGTGGACCCAACTTCTATGAAACAGAGATGCGGCTATTGTATGTGAAGAAAAACAAAAGGTAAGAGTAGGCTCCCTTGGATGTCAAGCTTATATTTTATAGAACATACACCAGATATATAATAAGTAGACGGCATTTTCAGGACTCCAGTCTCGTAGAACCCAAAACAAGACCTGCATCACAGACAATTTACTGTCTGGAACCTGCATGATCTCCGAGGGGAACCCACATTTAACTGAGAGGCCAACAGATATCTATCGTAAACCTGCTATCAATAGTACGAAATATTGTGTGCATCAATTCTTTCCAAGGAGGGAGAATAGGAAGTGAAGAAAATAGAGGAGGAGGAGGAGAAATATGAGAGAGACTTAGAAATAAATGAGAGAAGGGAGAAGAGAGAGCGAGATCGAGAGAGTGAGGGAGGGACAAAGAAATTCTATTAATACAATTTCTTATGGGAGGGGTAAAAAAAAAAAGAAGAGAGAGAGAGGAGAGAGAGAGAGAGAAAGAGCGAGAGAGAGAGAGAGAGAGAGAGAGAGAGAGAGAGAGAGAGAGAGAG
>JASKDV010043070.1:0-15953 GCA_032466395.1 Aegires albopunctatus | reverse complement strand
TTCATGCACCACGTATTGAAAAGGGGCGACTTTACAGTACAACAACCCATCTGGAAACTGATTTCTTCATGCACCACATATTGAAAAAGGGCGACTTTACAGTACAACCCATCTGGAAACTGATTTTCTTTATGCACCAAGTATTGAAAATGGGCGACTTTACAATACAACCCTTCCCACAATTGATTTATCGGCAAGTCAAGTATAATCCAAGTAGTGGAAATATTCCGTCTCTGATTCTGAGCTGATTACGTTAAGATAGTCTACTCTTAATACTCTAATTCACTGTGAACTTTGATCTTGTGCATTGACCGCCTTTTGTTCACTTACCCTTCTATTTCTATTTCTATCGTTTTTTTAAATTTGTATTCTCATCATCATAGAATTTTCTTCCAACACTTTGGCCGCCATGTTTGACTCCCAACTCAATCTATTCACCTCATGAATGTCTTGCCCTTTATCAACAACGAATTCCATGTGATTGCCGGGTAGCATAAAGTTGAGTCATACGTTAATCATGTCAAATCATTCTCTCATAATCATATAATGAAGTCTACTAGTACTAGGAGTTACCCAGCTAAATATTTTCACATTTACAAAAGAATTGAATTAATGGGTTGTTTGTTTGGTGTGGGTTTTGTTGTTTTTTTGCAGGTTGTGCACAATGAAGGAGTTAACTAAAAAAATTAGGTCTTTGTTGATTCTTAAAAAAATACCCTTTGGTTGAAAATAGATCTTTCCGTGAAGCGAAATTTATCTCTATAGAGATACATGTATTACTAAATGCATTCAATTAAACTAGATCTATGTTTATCTTTCATTATTATTTGGGGTGGGAGTCTAGATAATCTGACAATGACAGTGTGCCTGCCCTCAAATAATATTGAGAGAAACAAGAAAAACAAGAAAAACAACAAGTTGAGGTTTTTGAATTATTACAATTTCAGCTGGAGAGATGAGAAAAATTTTAGTGGGAGCTTCCAAGGAACCATTAGTGCAAAATGTAAAGTAAAGAGCATTCTTATAAAGCATGTTCTCACTAAACGTGCTCAATGCGCTTTACAGATTTCCCTGGCAGGCCATTGCAATCCAAATCCTCAACCCCCGAGGGGGGCATACAGAGGTGCCACTTGATGAAAGGTGCTTCACTCTAGCATACTGACAAGATCTTCCTCTACCTATAGCCAGGTACTCATTTTACACCTGGGTACGGTGAGGAAATGTATGTTAAGAGTCTTTCCCAAGAACTCAACATCGCGCCCAACCAGGATTTGAACCTGTGACCTTTCAGTCACCAGCCCAAATGTCTACCACTAGACCACGATGCCACATGTAATTAATAAGCGGCCTTCAAGCGAAATTATGTGAGGCCACTGGTTGGTAGCCTTACAACAACACATGTATCAATAATAACAATGGCACTTTTAGGGAAATGACTATAGTTAGGGCCAACTGAATTCACTTCTAAATTTGAATAGACTCATTCATTAATATTATCGTCAAAATAAAGATGTATCCAAACATACTATTACATGTATTAATTCAATTACATGTAATACTTACTTTTAGTATCTTTGATGCAGCTAGGACTAGGACTAAGTAAAGAGATGATTGATGCTATTTAGATAATATTGATTGCATATTATTATTATGGATTGCATTAATGACTATTTTTATGCATTACAGTAATAACACACAACCGAAACAAATATAACCTAATTGATATTATCAATTATTAATTAATTAATATCATTACTATTATTCTATATTATTTATCATTTACTATTATTATTATTATTATCATTACTAATGATTGTTAATTATTTTTGCCAATGATTGCAATCTCTTTGAAATCCATACCATCTAGTAGGAACATTTATCACAAATTTCTGCTATGCTATCACATCTCTTTCATTTAGTGAAAAATTAACTGGCAGATTTATTGTTAATATTTTGATAAGAATCATTTAATTATTTATTTTGGTGTCTGCAAGGCCAGACACTTTCCATGTTTTCTTTCCTGTCTATGCATCTGAGCTAGATGTCATTCAATTTAATCTTGAAGTAAGTACTGTGTTACTGTTACCAGAGAATTTAAGTCTGTGGTAAGAACAGCCACTTTGACAAAACAATTAAAAGCCCTTTGTGACATAACACAATTATCGTGACAATGGCCTTAATAATATGAAAAATAAGGTCTTAGTGTTGTGTAGACATAAACTCATAAACTATTGTACTTCATTCGATGACAATAATTGACATTGGAGCATTCATCGTCTGCTTGTCGGTTCAAACAATGGTAACTTTGAAGACCTCTAAGCATTGGAGAGAGAGGGTTCTGCTCAGGGGCAAAAGACGCTGAAGGAGGGTCTATTTAGCTTCAATTTTGTCTGTAATACCACTGTGAGAGAGGACGTTCTTACCTTCAGCTTATTTTCATTTGTGTATTCCGTATGAAGGATTAAACTCAACTCATTCCCTCCCCAAACCTTGATTTTCTTTCATCGATATATTTTTTGTCAAATTCAACGAATAAATTTGACCACTTTTATAATTTCTTCTACTATAATCAGTACATTGGAAATATGTTATAAAGCAAACATTTGTTGTGATTGTGCCCTACCAAAAAGTGGAACATGATCGGTGATATTGATTTAATTCTTGAATACATGTATTTCTTGTATTTCTACTGTCTGGGCAACTTGGCCATGTACAGAAAAGTCTGCCTCTGTGCTATAACTAGAAGTATAACCATCGCATCTTTCTTCTTAATTTATTTAAAGGCAGTGGTTTTCAAACAATGCGCCCCAGGACTTTTTCAGGTGTGTTCCATAGCATTCCTTTCAATGCATTTATGATATGAGGAAATAAGACTAAGAGCTTGGCTCTCAAACATTGAAGAAATCGTATGGTCTCATCAAGCTCATGTTTCTCATTAATACAGGAATTAGTAAATTTCATAGAATTATGCTTTTATTAAATGCGTTACTTTTCTATATATTTAACTGAATTATATAACGTATTATTCCTATTTTGTATACACTGCGCCAGCAAGTATCTGTAGTATTTTATTTTTAAGTGCGCTCAGACTCTATTAAGTTTGAAAACCACTGCTTTACTTTACTTTACTTTAAGGAAACAATAATCACAATACATGCATTTCCCATCAGAAATTCTGTATTCTTTAAATTGAAAAACTTTGTGCGATGAGTTAAGTTACAATGAGACAGCCAGCTTTTCTTGTAACTCGTATACTGCTTGGTCAGTGCATTTTTCCACTTCTACTAATACTATTGTTGATATTGTAATTCAATTTGTACTATCAAAGTCAAAGCTTTGAATTCAATTTCCTGATGAAAACATTTCAATCTCACCAATATGTTTATTGTAATGTTCACTGCAATTCCTTCCATAATAACATCCCACCCACCTATTATCGATCGAATGATCCATCCATGCTTGCCTTCTGTCATTTTAGTTTCTGATTTTTGCCAATTTTTTAAATTATTTTTTTTGTGTTCGCACCAGCTGTTCTCTCGCTGACACTCCCTTTCTCTCCGTTGTCTCACAATCCTCGGCATTCTTCAAGTCTATTCAGCCATTACATAATCATGTACTTTGTTTACATGTTTACCTTGTTGAAGGGTGTGTAATTTACATGTTTACCTTGTTGATGGGTGTGTGTAGCTTAGACGTTTAACTTGTTGAAGGATGTGTAATTTACATGTTTACCTTGTTGAAGGGTGTGTGTAATTTACATGTTTACCTTGTTGAAGGGTGTGTAATTTACATGTTTACCTTGTTGAAGGGTGTGTAATTTACATGTTTACCTTGTTGAAGGGTGTGTAGTTTACATGTTTACCTTGTTGAAGGGTGTGTAGTTGACATGTTTACCTTGTTGAAGGGTGTATTGTATAATACAAGTTTACTTGTTGAAGGGTGTGCTGTAATTGTAATCTTGCTAATCCACACTTTTGTTAACGAGTTAATGGATGCAGATGTCAAGTAGGCCTGATGACACTAATGTAATGATATTCATGTTTGTCAACGATGAGTGAAATTCAGTTTCGATAATAATAACGGGAAATAGATTATCTGTAAAATTATTATATGCCACCATTATGAAGACTGCGGCATGTCAGACTCAGATCAATAAAAGATCATAATAATAAAAGTTAGGCAAAATGGGGCTTGATGGCCATCGTTATTTAGTTTTTGTTTTTGACTTTGAGAGATGATGGGTTTTTTTAGTCTTATGGATGCAACCGTCAGTATAGATAATTCGAGAGATAATATTTGCTCTCTAATTCTAATGAGACTCAGAGTTCAAAGGTGAGCCTTTTGCTTGATTGTCCAGAGGCTTTTCCAGTTGGGCCACAGCTGCCATTTGCCTGACACTGACGTGACATCAGCTACTGAAAAAGGATTTTGCTTCAGCTTCGCAGATCGGAAAAGTTTAGAAAATAAAGTATTAATAAATTATACTGCAGTCTTCATAGTTGTAGTAGTGGTAGTGGTAGTGATAGTAGCGACGTAATATGCCTTCAACTTGAAATGAAAATAAAAAAGTACACGTCATGTAGGCTATATTTAATTTGTCAAAAACAGTTTCCTTTCATCATCGTCATAGAATGTTAAATATCTCATTTACAATTTGCTATGAAACTATGAGTATGAGGTGAATTCCATGTTCAAATATTATATTATTACATTATAATTCATTAAATTGATTATTGATTTCATTTTCATTCAAAACTTTTCCAAACATTCACATTAATGAATTTTTTAAATATTATTATGTGTGACGTGTGAATTATGAACATCATCATAGCAAAGAAACACAAAAAATATACAAATTCTATTATTATATTATTATTAATAATATTATTCCCAAAAGTGGCTGGACATTAGAGACCATGAGATTGAAATACCAGTAATCGGAAATTGATGACTATAGTTGACCACCAACCGAACAAAAAGTAGATCTTTCCTTACTTTTATTTGGCAATATAATATATGAGGCAGTTGATTTAGATTTGTAATAAATAACAACTATTATTTCAGTTTAGTATTTAATATTGAATTAGATCTACCCTTGTGTAAATAGAAACTACTGACATGTTGCTTTTTTTAAACGGTGAAATGAATGATTGAGAATGGTATATTAAATAACGATCACCAATGAATTCATGCAGTAGAGATTGTGAATGTCATACATGTTGTAAATCTTGTCTTCATTCCTTGTGGCTTTGATTAATTGATAGTCTGTCTATGTCTATGAATATAATCATCTGTGAGCGTCGTCGATACAAAGCTTTGTAGAATTGTAGTTGTAGGAGAGGCCCCTATTTCTACACGCCAATATCATCATTTAACTCATTATAAAGTAGCCTGGGGTTGACATTTTTGTAATGTATTTTTTTTAATGCAGGATAAATTTATCATAAAAGGGTTTTGCACAATTTACATTTTGTAAACATTTGCAGAACCGAGTGAAGTTATTGTAATGTTAGAACATAAATATTTGTTCATATGATGATAATTGACGAAATGAATAGGAATGAAATTAATTTATATTTTTTCAAAATCTTTTTAACTAGTACTTGGTACATTACTTTTCAATTGGTGGTCTATAAAGGTCCACAGGAGTCCAAAATAATTAATTTGGTGAAAGCTAGAAATGGATGCAAGAAAATATGACTGACACTGACACAGCGTGCGTATATGAATAATATGATGACTACTTTTGATTGATTTGTGTTAAAATTAAAATTAAAATGTTGGCGGCTAAGTGTTGATGTAAAGCCACAGTTGAGTATAAAAATAAAAAGAATAAAGAACAAAAATATATAAACAACTCAACCAGAATATAGACAAAACAAAACGAGTCGACGTTTCGATTGAAGAATCTTATTATTTCTTAAGTGAATTGTATTTCATTATTTATAATTTGTAATTCTTTATTTTTCTTCAATCGAAACGTCAACTATGTTTTGTTTTGTCTATGTTCTGGTTGAGTTGTTAAGTTTATATATTCTTGTTCTTTATTCTGATTAAGTGTTGATAGTAAGTAGTGGGTGGTATGGGTTTCAAGTACACATGTACGTTTTATAAAAAATATTGCATTGTGCAAGAAAGAATAATTTCACTGAAATTTGAATTTATATTGGGTGTTTGTTGGAATGTCATTTCATTTTTGATCTGGAATTTTGTTTATTATTATAATTTATACGCACCAATTTAAGAAATAAAAAAAGAAAATAAAGTATCTACCCATTTTTTAACGCATTTGTCTACAACCCTACTTCTTACACTTAAACAGTGGAATCCACTTATGAGAAAATCTCTTAAAATAATCCTTTCGTACAGTCCCTTTTTTCCCCTCATACATGTATAATCCAACTAATCGAAGTCCAGTTTACATAAACACAAATCGGTCTTGGTCAGCTTATTAAACTAAACTTTTCTCTGCCACTACCGTCTATAAATTAGTAGACTGAAATTACCATGAAATATGGGGTTTCAAAAAAGCAGTGTGTTCTCATTTAGAATTGAAAGTAATGAAAGGTTGTTTCGCTTGAAAATGGATAGGATAAACCTTGCTTAATGCCTAAGGTAACTTTATTTCACTTCCCAAGGAGTTTAACTTAAGCGGACTCCATTGTAATCTTGCCTGTGTCATTATCAACCCAGATGGGATGAATAAAATGGTTTGAAAATAGAAAGAGGGGAAGAAAGAAAAAAACGCCTTCCAATTTAATGTTTAAAACCTGGACTCTTAGTCTTAGAAAAAAAAAATTATCTTCATCACCTTCATTATTATAGTATAGACATGGATGCTAACCACCAAGTCCCCAAAGACACATTGACAAAGCATTCGTTGGCTTCCTTTTTTTTAACTCTGTGTGTTAATCGTTATGGTTATTGACAGGGTTCAACGACCTGTGTCAACAATGGGTTTGGAGCATTAAACACAATTCAAGTTATTGCTCATCTTTCTTGATCTTCACATGTGAAGATTTTGTGACCTCATTATATTGGCACACTGGCAGAGAGAGATCGAAAGTCTAAATACAGTGGTCTCAGCATAATTCAAAATCTTTGGAATATGGTGATGACCAAGTTTATCCGACTTCCAATTACAATAATCGCTTATCTTCGTTAGAAATTGCTGAGCCTAGGCCACCTTTCCAGCAGAATTTTGATACATGTAGCTAAATTGCAAGGCTCTGTGTTTTACTGATTTTCTGTACTATTACTATACTACAGTATAAGTAGAACCCGCTTAAGTCGACATTGCTAGGACTATATAAATCATGCAGAATAAAAAGAAAGCCGACTAAGAGTAAGAGATTGCAATAGGCTTTAAGGGGAAGAAGGGAATTTATGGTCATAACCGTGTATAGTAGTATAAGTAATTCAGGGTACATACCCATTTGTCAAGATGAAAATTAAAGGACTTTTTAAGGGACTACAAAAATCTAGATTAGATCTAGATCTGGCAGCAAAATCTAAATTAGATCTAGAATAGATATTAATCTATATCTATCTCAGACACAAGCAGTAGAATACAGTCCAGTCTTTAAGACACATTGAAACACGCTTTATAGAAAATGAGATTTCTAGATCTACCGGCCTAAGGAAGATGGGACCGCATCAAAAGTCAAGACCTCTAAATATCTAAGCTAATTAAATCCACTCAGTCCACTGTCAAATGACTTTAAAGAGACATGAGGTCAAAAAACACTTATAGTTATAGAGAATGTTGCACAGATCTGTATATATAAAAATAAAATATCTCCATGGAGAAAATTCAGGTCGAACTTCAATCCACACCAAAGGACAAAGAGTGACAAAGCGAGAGAATAGCGCCTTTGAGCATTGTCTCACCCAACTATTGTGATTTCGATAGGCCTATGCAGTTTCAGTCACAGCAGTTTAGTACAAATTTATAGGTACCGTAAGCTTGGCCGTACTATATTATTTTCGCATTCCCGCTTTGTGTTTCATCGTCGCGCTATGCGATAGCCAAACGTTGCCGTTTTCATTGAAAACAGAGTATCCCATGCACTGGGATTAATGTTTTCAATGCCTTTAACTTTAAGCGCAGATTGTCGAATTTTAGGGACTTTTAATGACCTGAAACCCAAATGGTAAAAATTAAGCACTTTTTAGGGCCTTAATTTTGTTTTGACAAAAATTAAGGACTTTAAAGGACCTGTGCGAACTCTGAGTAATAGAATGATTAAGTGTGTGTTTACGTGGGTCTCTGTGAATGACTGAGTGAGATGACGTTCTCGTGATACTTTCCCTAGATCTACATCAAAAGATATGCCGACCAGGAGGAAAATTCTCCACGAATGTGGTGACACTAACACTTGAGGTCATGGCTGAAGAATTTCAAATAAAGTCGAGATATCTGGGTTCTATTGTATAAACCACACAACAAATACAGGACACAATGCCATGACATGAAATAGAAAGAAAATCAAATCCCTGGATAAAACATTTGACAAGTTTATTTTTATGCCAATTTTTATTTTATGAAAAATAAAAATGTTACCTCTCTCTCTCTCTCACACACAAAAATTGATCTTGTTCCTTCACATGTGAGTTACAGCATTAGATGTACTACTAATCCATAGTAGTTACCCCCCACCCACCCCCTGCCCCTAGAATAAAAATAGTTGTCAAATCAACCTACCAAAACACTGGTAATGGATTATAAGACAACAAATCTAACAGCGATAAGATACAAAATAGATCAACATTCCACTATAAAAATACCCCTAAACCCCCTAGAATTGTAATTTAATTACACTGTCCACTATGTGCAACTTTAAGTATAACTGAATATGATACTGGATTTATGTTTTGAAAGACTACAATGATACCTAACCCTTCAAACTAACCATACTACGATATTTCTTCATCCTTGCGTAAAGAACTACCACTCACATTTGCACACAAAGAAGAAGGAAAAATGCAAGAAATTACACTCAATACGCAGAGGAAAAATGTATTATCTAGAGGAGAGAAAAAAAATTAAACTAGGTGTATATGAGGAAATCCATAAAAAGTTCAGTTTAAAAAAGGAAGGAAATGAGTGACATAATAAAAACCAGGGAGACAAAAAAAAAAATACAAACCCGAAAGCAAGTTAGATAACAATAGATAGTACCCTGAGACACTTATGCTAAACTAACTCGCATGATGAAGGATAAGGTCTGGCTCTCACTCTCCAAACATACACAGACAGACCCACACACATATGTACGAACAGCAAACCCCAAGCTTATCAAATCATACCGACCATCATAGTAACAACAAATGAATCTCCCAACACTGACCAGATAGATTTCTAATGTTTACAATTTCACCTAATGGAAGAAATTCCATACAATTTAAATTAACCTGTCCGTCTGTGATTATATTACGTACTGGATTATCAAAATGGAGAAGAAATCATTACAACACAAAATTAAAACCAATTAGCCAAAACAACTAGGAAAAAAAAAATCAAAACAAATATTTTTTTTAAAAACCAAACAAACCAGGAACTCAGTTGGAAATCATGTCATCTAAACAGGACACAGAATGATCTGCCGTTAGCTATCATCTAATCGGAATGTAAATATCAACACCGTTAAGGATTGGCCAACCATAACGGACATTTCCACAATAGAGCGACATGTTTGCATAGGAACACAGTCAAAAGATAGTGTGGGGCGGACAGATATGTTCCAACGCCCCAGACGGTTACTAACAAAATAGGTCCATAAAAAAAAAAAGGAGGAAGAATGCTTCTTGAAACAACGATGGCTTATCTCTGTACTTTAAATTTAAATTTTAAGTTATATCACAACATCAGTAATTTATCCACGCTCACTCGCAGGCAAAAGCTATCGTACAGTTTTACAAGTACTTATTAATAATTAAACAAGGATGAGATGAGTTACAATGCTCTGTAGGAAGTGATGATATGAAAGAATGGATGACAAGAAGATGCACATCTTTTTAAACGTTCTCCATCTGGTAATGTCACAGTGACTGCATTTGCATGATTAGGCATAACTGTAATCGAATCAGTTTTGCATTGATGATGAAGTCCAGCTCAATATCCCTTAAAAAAATGTCTTCTACCATTATGCTTACAGGGAAAGGGGAAGAAAAATTAATCCAACCCTAAAAATAGAAATAACCCTCGAAAGGGAGTGATAATCAGATGCTTCAGTTTACGATTAATGAGTGGTGTAAAAAAAGTCCACATTCCCCTCTCCCCAAAATATATATTTTTTGTTAAAAAAGCAAAACAAAGCTGAATCATAAAATAGATATTGAGACAGAAACCACGCTTACGATGGAAAACCGATTCAAATCAATCAGATATGACTATTATGCTACCAACAGCAACCAATTGAGACCGATCTCCCATCCATTGAATCAATGTATAAAAAGCAAGTTCTTAAAGGGAATTGGTTACTGTGGAGCCTGTTTGGAGTGAGAGGGGAGGGGGGCGTCTGCAGGCCAAGTGCAAATGAATGAGCACACAACAAAATAAGCACACAAAAACACAAGCAAATTCGAGTCCCAAAATGAGATATTAAATAATTGTTACTCTTTCAGCTCGGCTCTCAAACTTAAGGCCACACAAGTTCACTGAAATGTAAGAACGGATTCTGGTTTTAACTATCACCACATGAGCAAAGGACTAACACTTGACACATTACCACATACGTACGTACACACAGACAAATTCTCAGGTAATGAGAATCATGATATATTTACAAAATGAAGAAGTTGCAAAAACTCCCTATTTTCATCAAAATAGGCAAAAATTGGGAGTTGGGGCCGTAGTTTACACCAGTGACTGTGACATTACCAGGATTGCTGAACTGACTCTGATGATGAACTCTATGAAACAAGGAATCAATTAAGGCTTCTAGTCAACAAGTAGTAGTAGTAGTAGTAGTAGTAGGAGGTCCTGTTACACCAAAAGAGAGAGAGCAGCAACCTGGGTAAGAAGCTTGGTGAGTGAAAAGATGTGCAAACTAAACATCTGTACCCAAATGATATCAGTTTGCTCTTTGTCTAGTCATGTTTCAAAGTAGGATCCGATATCGCTAGCGCCGGCCCTGGGACATCCCACCACCCCGTGGGCCACCGAAATTTGGAGATCCGCGCATTTCCGGACGTCCAAACCCACCACCTTTCATACCACCTCGTCCGTTGCCATACTGAGCTCCAGAGCGGCCACCTCCCATTCCTTGACCGCCCATACCACCACGAGAAGATCTTGGGCCCCCACCACGCATGCCATCACTGCCTCTTGGTTTCTTTTCCTCCACATTGAGGCGATGCTCATTATTGTACTTGATGGGCTGAGTGGTCTGGTAGAGACAGAATCAAGAAATTACCGACTAAAGTCTTCACTAAGTCTATGTGGCGACAAAATATATTTAAAGTAAAAGGTATACCGCTTCCAATGAAATGAGAAATGAAGATTAAATTGTAGCAAAATAACAGTCACCCGATGTGTAAATAGTGATAACCCCTTACCTCCAATCTAAGATAACTAAATTTGTTTAAAAAGGGAGAAGAAGATATACAGTACTTAACTAGTTGGCAGCTTCTTGATGCCTACTAAGAGACCAATCTCTTATGGAAACCTATGACCAATCAATTATGAATTATGACATAAACTAGGAATGATAAATATGTTCCAAATGTCTAAACATAGCTATGAAGATGAATTCATTGTACATACCTTGATTCGCAAAATTTCTTGAACGGTATCTGGCTTTTCAAAGACAACAAAGCCAAAGTTCTGAGGATCACAACAAAAGATCACATGAGATATGATACAACAAAAACTTAAGAAAATTCGTTGAAGCACCACAATCAAGCTGCTAAGCTGGTATACTACTACACAATGGAATTCAAGCAATAAAAAACACTGACCCTTACTCGTTCTGCCAAAATGTATCAACACTATTGGACTTATTATTGTCTTTAAAACACTTTTCTCATAATATGAATATGAAAAATTAAAATCCATAGCTGCCGCTTTAACAAAATCTTTCTCCCCTAAGCAGCCTAAGAAGGCAATACATACCTACTTCCTGAGAAAAAAATTGTAAACGCCATAACAACGTGAATATAAATATCAGCTAAAGTAATACTGCAGCAAGGTTAATGTCATCAAGCTGTTTCTCAAGATGAACGAGGCACCATTTTTGAATCATAACAAAATTCATCAGATGCATTTTCTTTTCTTCTCTGTATTTTTTATTTGGAGGGGGGTAGTGCAAATGGTACTTAGTATGATTTATCCTACTAATTAACAACTATGGAAATCTATTACTTTTAATCTCTACTTTTAATTCAAAAACCATGGTTTGATTCAGATTACAAATATTGAATAATGAATAAATTTATATTTTAACCCTTAACTGGCTACTTCCGCGAGAGCGAAGGTTGGATAGTTTATTATTTTAAAGTGAAAAAAAACAATAGTTGGAACAGAAGCTTGTTTACCTCCTGTATCGATACATGTAAACTTCTCTACATTTCCTGATGTCATAATTATGTCCAAACTAAGCAAAATTTTCAGCCGATTTCATTTAGGCCGTTATGCCACTTAAAGGGTTAAAGATACCATGAAATAAAAGTAAAGAAACTTACAGGAACTTTGCCGCCACCATTCTTTGTGTTGATTCTCAAGTCTTCAACTTTACCATAGCCTGTTAAAGAAACAACAAGAGAGATAAAGATACCATTTCATCTCTTGGGACAGCGTCATATTTAAGACTTATCTATTGAGAAATCTCAAAATGTGAGTAATTCCAATGACAACATTATGTTTCATGAATTTCCCACTAATGTCCTATAAACAAAACAAAAGACGTGCAAGGGGAGGTAAGAGAAAACTAATCAATAAAATTAATGAATAAATAACGTAAAAAATTGTCACACTTGTTGACATTTATAAATATATATCACATTATTGCAGGAGAGGACACTAAACTCCCCATGCATGTCTTTAAAACCTTCACCAGCAAATCAAAGTACAGAAAAGGGTAAGGATATGCATAATAAGATTGAGACATTGATATTGTTTTGACACTCGATCAAACATGAATTGATTTATAAACCAAGCTATATTTAATATTTCTTTCTCGTCAGACGTATTCTCACTCACCTTCAAAGAACTTCTTCAGATCTTTCTCTGACAACTCCGGTGGTAAATTTCCAACAAACAATTGTTGATTATCGGCATATTTCATGGCCCCAATGCCGCCACCAGCACTGTTGGAGCGTCTGCCATTGACACCTTCGCCATCCGCATCAGCATCCCTTCGATTGCCACCACTTTTTTCATGGTCTGTGAAATGCTCACGTGGTTGTCTATTAGAAGAGTTATAATAAGATGTCATTATCACAAAAGATCAATAATGGCACGCATATTGTAAAACAAGAATTATTCTTCTGGGTCATTAGTGAAAACCAGACATGAATCACGGAAATACCCATAAACCCATACCTTAAATTTTTTCACAATTTCTTAGAAGTGAAATAAAAATGAAATATCTTCCCATATTCACCCACTCCTGTCATGATGACAATTTAGCCAGCCCAATTTCAACCAAATGCAATATCTTCCCATATTCACCCACTCCTGTCATGATGACAATTTAACCAGCCCAATTTCAACCAATCATCTATAATTTCATGGCTAAACAAACCGAAATAAATGCCTAAATAGAAATACCAATGCCACTAACCTATCACAAAGAGAATGCACAATCATGATATTAACACACATCAAAAAATAAACTTACCGTGGCGCTCTCTGGGCTTGAGGAGCTGGATTTTGGGACCCCTCTGTTCGTGACGGTTCACTGGATCGTACGGGTTTGCTCACATGAGTTGCTGGAGGTGGATATGTTGATGCAGCTGGAGGAATATTCATGCCAGCAGGTGTGTTCTTGCTAGCCAAGGCTGCCCATGAAAATGGCCTTGTTTCTAGAAGAGGAAACACCAATAGATAAGAAATTGCACAGAAAAATCTTAACATTTAAAAGAAGAAAGAAAAAAAACCCAGCCGATGTCTAAAGTTAGAAAAGTGAAACTAAATAGCCATGAAACAAATGAGATGTAGATATGAACAAAGGGAGGGAGAAAAGAGGTTTTGTCAAGGTGCTAGGCCTGTCGGACTAAGCCAGAAGTGAACTGGTGCTTAATGGAATTCCATTACATAGCTGCCAACCTTAGATATGCAGAATTTGTACCCACATAGTACCTAATTTGTATTTTCATCTACAAATTTGTATTCTTTCTACCGATGTTCACACATCGTCATACTTAATAATTTTATAACATTAAATCTCAAATATTGACTACTAACCCTAACCCTTACACACATACATGATCCAGTTAAAATATAAAAATAGATTAGCCTGAATAAAATTAATTCCACATTGAAATATTAATAAAAAAATCTAGAAAAATACTGGCATACTAATACACACCATTTACTAAACACACGAAGTCCAAGCTCAAGGCCACCAACAAACCCTGTTATACGCTGTCTTGAGGCGAAGACAGACAGAAAACTTGAATTTGTATTTTTATCACCTAATTTGTATTTTCATCTCAAGTTTGTATTAAAACACAAAACTTGGTATTGGTTGGCAGCTCTGCCATTACCATCCGTTTTTCTTATATCTTAAAAATATAAAATAAGACTAGGCCCTAGGCAAATAGGTTAAGCCCCTTGATAAACCTAACTCCCCCAATATTAAACATCTGAAATTTAGCATACGAAAGTTTCAAAACATGGGAGAGGGATCGTAATATTAAAGCTCTTCTAGAGTCACCCTCTTGTATAATATCTCATATGAAGCACATTAAGCTGTATTATTCAAAATGGAAAAAGGTTATTATTTACCGTCAAATGTATTCACACTGTGGGTTACTTTTTATACTAGAGCGGTCAACAGCACACACATTGTCTTATGGTATCTTACTGCATAGATGTATATAAGAATAGAAACCATACTTCTAGAAATAAGTCTGGCTAAAAAGAATCAAAACAAAACCCTACCTTGAGGCTCACTAAACGTCGACTGAGAAGGTTCCGCAGTAGTGGGGGTCTTAGTTTCCGAACTGCTGTCATAACTTTCAGCTTCAGCTGGGGGTTCCTCAGCATCAACTTGTTCCTTCTCAGGCACCGAAGGGGTGTCAACTTCTGATTTGACCTGAGGCGACGTGGGTGCCGGATGCTGTGGTTCTACTGTTTCTGCTGGCTCAGCCTCATGTGGAGTTCCATTGCTATGGAAAAAGAAAATAATGTTTGTATATACAACACAATCATATTTTCTATGCTTCTATTTATTAATCCTTTGGTACTTCCCTAATTGGCAGATTGCTAAACACTGTATCAAGGGAACAATATACTGCTGTATGTTGTCACCCCAAAAGAAAAAAAAGTGAATGAGATGACAGGAAAGGGAGAAAAAACAAAATACAAGGCAATAACAAGAGAGGAAGAAATATGTCTTTCCCTGTATAAGAAAGTTCAATAGAATTGGTGGGCAGAGCAAAGAAAATTAATTTCAAACACCGCCAAGAGATAGAATTATACTTTTATTATCACACGTAATCACCCTTTGATAAGATTCATCTACAGAAAAGGTTGACCGTAGTACAACCAGCTGGTCGTGAATAAATAAATCTTTTCTAGACACCACCTAGCAGATAAAAAGGGCGGTGGCCAGCCACCAACACCCTCAACCCCATCTCACTGTGTAAATCAGGCAAATATAGAAATAGTTCCGATATTCCATTAATATAACAGACCTGTAAATGGCTCCTTAAAAAATTGTCTGAAAACCATCGGTCATCGGTGACCCCATCTCCCAAGCACACTCTATGACATTGTCCTGATTCAA
>JASKDV010042959.1:0-15954 GCA_032466395.1 Aegires albopunctatus | reverse complement strand
TCTCTCTCTCTCTCTCTCTCTCTCTCTCTCTCTCTCTCTCTCTCTCTCTCTCTCTCTCTCTCTCTCTCTCTTCAAGTGACCCGAAATCAATATGCCCCAATGACTTTTGACATTTCAAAATCATAACCTTTTATTCCCTTCTCACCTTACCATAACAATCAGCTCACCTGTGACAAAATGTACAGTTGGTTATCAAAGTTTTCTACAGTGTGATGGTGAATGTGTGCAGATCCATTTGTCAAAGGTGCGAGATACCGACAAAAGGCATCCCCATTTTAGATGTTTCCACAATCTTTGTTCCAACTTTTTCATGCATCGACAAAAGTAATGCAACTTTACAGAAACTCATAGTTCGGTTTAAAATAGCATTATGTATACCAATACTAAAAAAAAAAATTAGATTGTATTCATTTAGGAACTCTTGCCTACAAATTAAAAGTGTCCCGTTTTTATTGTACAAAAAATTTATCTCACAGTATTTTGATACCTTGTTTTGTGCCTTTGGACCAACATATTATTGTTACACTAAAAAAACAAAAAACAAAACAAAAAACAAAACAAAACAACAACAACAAAACAACAACAACAACAAAAAGCCCACTGCTATTCAACTAAGTCTTCTTGATATTTTCTGCCGTTTAAATACATTGCATGTTGAATTTATAATACTTCCCTGTGCATTGATATGCATAATAATATGGGCCTGAAAATGAACATTTCAAAAGATCCAGACTATGTAACCAAATTTTAGCGAAACAATTATGGTTAAAGGGGTTTTGGCATCGAAGGAGAAGGGAATAATATATTAATATTATTGGCTGTACTCAAATAAGCAATAAGATAGATATCGATACATAATATTATATTTTCAAACATAGGCGCACGTAGTAGGTCATACTATTGTAATCACTAGAATAACAAGAGGCACATGGTTAGTAATAATATAAAAAGCTACGAATAATAGATTTGTTTCAGATCGCCATGTAAAGAAGTGAGCTTTCAGTCACGTGATCGTATTCTAGCTCAGTGTATATTTTTTATGGTATAAATAAATCAAGGCTAAAATATTGGAGAAGCACAGCTGTGTCCCTGTTCTAGATCTAGATCGTTTAGGAAAAAACAAACCCATAAAGAAGTTAATAAATATTAATAAATCTCATGTTTAATTTTTTATTAGGTGATCATTACTTTTCCCCCTTTTATATAATTTGATTGTAAGGTGATAAACATCACGTAACAGCTTTGAGGGAGTGTTATATAATCAACTTTTAAATTTTTTCAGTTTGACAAGCGGAGCAACATTTGAGCGGCTACAATTCAGCGCAAACTAGATCTACTTTAAGATGATTTTCCTCGTTGTTCTTGTTCTTCCTGTCGCTTTGACCGTTGCTTATGCTGGCCAACGACTATTTCGCTCGGTAAGTAGACCTTGATCATAACACCTGTTCACGTGATGATCCGTTTTGAAGACGTGGTCAATGGCCATAGCAGCTAAATGATCTAGATCTAGACTTTTCTATGCAAAACGTCGGCGCTCAGTGACACTTTGTGGCCTCAACAAAAGTAACATTAGCAGACGTACCCTCCATACCAGGATGGATTGTGGATGCGATTTCTTTCCCCGGTAAGGTTTCTTCCATCCTAATGATGTGGCCGAATCCTAAATTCAAGTCGTACAAGTGGTAATATAATATTGTAATTACGTAATATGCAGATTCTAAACTATATCGAATATTCAGAACGAGTTCATGCCACTGATTGACAAGGGCAAGGCAATTCGGTGTGATCGCATATATCACGGATTCTAATCCCTCCGGACATGGAATATCTTTGATTATTACTTATATAAAAACACATTTGTCTCAAACCCTTATCATGATAGACTATTACTTATTAAAAACACCTTTGTCTCTAACCCTATTATTGATAGTTCATTAAAAGAAAGTCTACAAGTATTTGCAACATTTTATTACATTGTCTTGCATAACTTTGTAATGACAAGAAATTTTAATTCTTTGACATAGAAATATAATGTCATACGTTATTGTCCCGGGTAGATTAAAGATTGGGTCTTCTCCTCACATTCTCCGTTTGAGTCTAGGCCAACCTATATTAATCTTTAACCATATTATATACCAAGTGAACGTATTAGATGTAGGTTTGAACGTCTGCTATATACAGTTACGAGTATAAGCTTAATAGATTCTCTTACAAATTTTCTACGTTTCATGTCTCATTTTCTTTCATGACATTTTGATCGTTATTGTGAATTCGCAAGCCTAAACTTGATAATTAATCAACATGGAAATACATTTCTATGGATTCTACTTCCTTTTTTTTCATCATGAATATTTGGATTCAGTGTAGCAATGGTATTTAGCGAGGCAGATGGGGCGGACATTAAAGCATTATTCACATAGAAATGTTGGGTAGAATGACGTACAATGTTGGTGTATAGCCTGATTTAAAATATCTCTAAAACTGGATCTACAAAGTTTACCTGACAGAAGAAGACCGCATGCATCTAATAAACCAAACTCTGGATATGTTGACAATGTACACGTTTCCCATAAATGAGGTACCCATTAAATCTCAAGGAAGATTTGCCTCTATTCTCAAATTATTATTTTAACATTGTGGCAAAATATCTATATTTTACAATAATCAACTAGATAACTGAAATTTTGTAAATGATTCCCGGCTTCGCTCGGCCGTTCACTTACTTAATATATCTAGATCTAGATCTAGGCCTATTAGAATCTAATTGTTATAAATCGATCTAGATCATAGACTTGTACCTCTGTATACTGTCTATGATCTAAATCTATCTCTACATAATATTAATATGCATGTGGTGCGCATTCGCGAGAATTGTACGAAAATAAAAAGTCATCAATGGACATGTGAATTGGACGGTGTTAAAAGGAATTAATAGCCTAGGCCTAAACTTTTGGAAATGGCTGTTTTGCCTTGATTTGTCTAGATCTAAATTCTAGGTTGGGATTGCATATCCCTTCTAAATCTAATATCTGGAACCTTGGTCTTTGTTCACAACTACATAATATGTGTGCCACTCACGACTTCCTGTTTTGAATGCATAAAAACCTAGACCAGGTCTAGATCTAGTCAATGAACATTTCAAAGTGAAACAATAAATGATTTTTAATAAAATAAACTACATGAATTTCAGACTTGAAATATAAACTGTGCACCCTTCAATCAACCCAGATGCACCATAAAAAATTTGAAGTCCGAGAGATGAGTGGTTCAGAAGCAGTTTGCATCCGAAGATTGAAAGTCCACAAATATATGTATAGATAACTGAAATATGCAGCGTATGCACAGCATCAAGCAAATCTATCAAAATATGTTATCATATATGCCCATGAAGCTGTGAAGTTAAGGACGTTTTCTCGCACCACCCGGTATTATTAATCTTGAGACAAATCGTCCATTGAGCATCTTGAAACAGAAGTCGGATTAAACTGGCGTCGGGGTCGAGTAGTCGGCGAAGCCGGCTTTCCAACGAATGGCTGTGAGTTCTATTCCCCCTGGTATTTTTACACTAGATCTAAATTTACTCAGATGTCTTTTATCGTTCGTAGCTCTATGGAGCGAGAATACTTACACAGGTTCAATTCTCACCAAATCGTTAACCTTAAAGTCGACAACGGTAGTTGATTGCAGGGTAACATTTTGAAGCAAAGGCTTAAAAAAAAAAAATTGAATAAAATGTATGAAATGTCTCCATAAAATGCATGCAATTTACATATTAAGGAAACGAAAGAAATCCAGTGATGAGGGAGTCGCGCCGTCTGCCACTGGACCATTGGTCGATTAGTCCAGGAATACTTTCCCATATTGACCTAGACGATTTGGTGCCGTCGCAGAGGTCACTGTTCCATTGCCTTCTGGATCTCTATTTTTATTGTTTTTAATGACAATTTTTCCTTCGTTTGTACCTAGTATACATTTATTGAGGTCATTTCAAACATTAAATATATTTATCATTACCACACCCTATATATTATAATAGGAATAAACAACAGTAAGTTTCAGTGACATTGCCCATTTCCGTATTATATACAAGACTGCAATTAAAAGTGCCTTCACCTTACGGAACTTAATGTTGAACACAAACACATTATTTTACAAATTAAACGTCCGAGTTTGATGACAGATTGAGGTTAAACGTATCTCATTAATCTCTGCGTCTTTCCTTCGTAGGACTTACCAATGTTAAATTCATTTGGAATATTTAAACATCCCATAATGTGGCAATACGTATTTAGTCTCGTTTTCCTAACTAACATTAAATACATGTATTTTTGATGCGGTGTTAAAATAATTATTGTAAAAACATTGTCTATGTCCAACAGAACCGATTGAAGCAAACCAAGAAACTACCAGGGCTAGATCGTTGTTCTAAGATGTAAGTGGCATTACCATTTAGATTATTTGCATTGTTTAACTAATCAAAACCCAAGAAAAGAAGATTATATAAAGAGTCAACATGGAACATGGTGCCATGGTCAAATGATTTGTGTGTTGCTTGCAATCCAAAGAGAGACTGACGGTTCCCGCGAGTGCTTGGTTGGACGTTGTCATTGGGAAAACATGTTTTCAGGTACAGATTATTATTTCCTCACTAAACAAAGGTGACAAAAGGACCGCTAGAGCCAGTGAAAATTCTTATCTGTAAGCAAGCAAAGCGCCGTAAAACGGCTGTTCGCTATTTGCGTGCGTCCTGGGGAGTTGAGGAGCCACTGAAGGGAAATGGCAGCTGGGGGTACGGGTTTATTTAATGCATAATCAGAATCTGAACATGATGCTCTTATACGGTCAAAACCCGACCTTTATAAACCCATCTGTTGCATGAATGTCAGGGATGTTGTTAGAGCTTTATTTAAAAAAAACAACTTAATTCTTGTCGCGCTTGGTGACCTAAATGAAATTATGAGATGCGAATTTGATTAGTTTCACTTTTTAGAATTAACAGTTTGATATACAATCATCAGGTTGTGGAGCTCTTTAAAGCAATATAAACGAATGTTTTATGCATTAGACACTAGACTATTAAATTATTAATTGCTAGGATTCGGCAGAAATATAGCTTGTCATTCAAGCATCTATTAGAATATATATTATTCAAATCGAACAAAATCAGGGATATAAAGGGATATATATATGATGGGTTTGCTTGTAAACCCAAATAATTTAAATGGCAAATCATCTATCTGAGATTTATGTGACTGTTGACTTGTGTGCGATTATGACCACCGTTTGCATTGAATCCAGCAAAACAAAATCCAAGGTTTGAAGGCTTTCTTTTCGTTTGTTTTTTGTTTGTTTGCTTTTTGTTTGATTCTTTGGCCTTCTTTTTCTATGACTTTCTGGTTGCGTGTGTATGTGTATCGGGGGTGCTATATGCAAATGTTTGATACATATCACAAGGTGTTGCATGTTCAAAGAGTCGTCTATGGAAAGTATTTCATGCAAGATATTATTTCATATGATACGAGCATAAGCTTATTATGACCACAGTTTCAAGCCCTTATATAACGCTCAAAATAAAGTACATGTTTATAAATTGTAATGTGATATTGTTGATTTGGGTGAGACTTGAAATTTTTATAAGAGACATAAATATTTCTTATGATAAACATTTTGAGCAAATGTCAAAGAGCGTTTGGATTGTAGACATTAAAGTATAAAATCTTATCTCTTTAGAAATGGCAACCAGAAGGATATCGACAAAGCTGGAAGTCTTCACAAATTCCTACAATATTTACATGGAAGATTTGGTCCTATTGCTAAATTTTGGTACGGAAAGACGCAAGTCGTAAGCATCGCATCTCCTGAGTTGTTCAAAGAACATCATAAGGCTTTTGATAAACCAGGTAAATATCATTAAGATGAAGTACATTCGAAGCAATTACCGAACCATGTTGCACTCTACAATTAATGAACACATCTACAAACCAAAAGTGCCTTCATTCAGGACAGTTCAAGCATTTTCATAAACATTTATTGTTGTTTTTCGTTCTTATCTACGGTCAATGTTAGACTAATTCCCAACGCTTCTGATTACAATTGGTTCCATCATACAGCATATATTAGATAATATAGTTTTTGTTTGTCAATTATAACCTATAGAGATCGGCATTTTTGGTCAGATCTCTGAAAATAGAATATTACGACTTTGATATGATTTTTTTCCTTTTTACTCTTTTGTAACATTGAAAATCACTATCACCATTTCCAGCATCTTTTTGAATGTCTGTTGGTCATCATCGCTAACCTCCAATGCCCCAATATTCTCCATTTCTTATCCACATATCCTACGTCACATCTTCGCCGTAGGTGATTTGTTCCCGACTTTCAGTTCTCTCATGGGCACCAAAAGCCTGCTGTATGCAAACGGCTCTGATGCTCGTACAAGAAGACACAAGTACCAGGAGGCATTTTACGGAGACTTGCTTTGTGCACATTGTCCCTATCTCAATGGGGTAATGTTTTATGATTATTATACCAACCATCGAGGAACGATATAATATCCAACTATGAATTTGAGTTGTCACCCAACGGATCGGTAATAAAAATAGTTATATTCTGAAATTTAGAAACTCGGAAGAAAAGTCCACGACCCCCCTTCTGTTTTGGACATGCAACATAATGCTGGTCTTATGTTAGCCAAATCTGAATATATTGATCCCTAGCTGCCCATTCGTAAAGTAAAGAACTTATATCTAGTTCACACATACACGGATCCTAGCTATCTGGAGAAAAGAAAACCGGCGTAAAGGAGGGCAGAGACTTTTTCTTCCCGTATATGGCGCGTAACCGGTCTATACGTAAGTATAATAAGTATCAGCGAGCGTCATGAAATACGGCGTAGATCCCGATTGTGTCCCGACTGTCACGGAAGTGTTGCCGTATTTAGCGTAAACAAAGGTTGACCATAAGTATTTCCCGGATGCAAAGACCTATTTCCCGGACATTTCCCGCTAAATATTCAATTTAGGCTTCTCCCCTCTATCTCCACTATCCCATCTTCTGGAACAAACATGAAAAGGCCTACAAGGACACTGCTCTGAATATCAGGATGCTGAATGAGAAGGCAAAAACTCTGCATTGAAGGATAACGTGCTCGCATGAGATTGTGTAGCACACAACATGCTGACCCAATGGACTCAACCTTGCTGGGCCCTTGTTGCAGAGTGATCAGCAAGTATCTGAATCTGACATGGAACAAAACCAAGTTAGAGATGGAAAACTTCTAAAATAAGATATTATAACAAGATACTTGCATCAGTTTAGGCTACATACATACCTAGCAGTCAAGATGCCGAAAGCATTCTCGACGACCCGTCTCGCCCTGGACAATCGATAGTATATCTTCTGTTCATTGGTGAGGTTCCTGTTAGGTATTGGCTTCATGAGCCAGGACCTCAGAGAGAAAGCATCGTCACCCACCAAGAAGTAGCTAACTGGTCTGTTACCACCTGACAGAGGAGAAGGAGGAGGAAGACCTATCGAGGCATCTTCAAAGTATTCTCTAAGTTCAGTAATGCGGAAGACACCACCGTCTGAGCCTGCGCCAGTAGCATCAAATATACACAGTAAGGAACTTGTAATCTGCATCGACGAGGGCTTGTACCTGTAGGCTGAACCGCCATTAGGAGGACACTTGATGGCGACATGCTTGCCATCTATGGCACCAATACAATGCGGTAGATTCCACCTGGTCTCGAAGTCATTAGCCACCTTGAGCCATTCATCCAGTGTCACAGGACGAGAAATAATTTCATCCGCATATTCTGCAATTATGGCCTCACAGACAGGTTTGATGAAGGTGCAAATAGTATTGTTAGCAACTCTGAAGGTGTACATCAATGACTTGTAGCTGTCATCATTAGCAAGGAAACGTAATGTGATGGCCAGCTTGACACCAGGTTTTAGAGCTTTCCTCCAGAAACTTTCTTCTTTCTCTATTCTGGATGTGATCCTTTGTAAAAGCTCTTGAAACATAGCAGGCTCCATCCCCAGGTAGCCTTGAATGAAGCTGGGTCCTCCAGGTCTAGTTCATTCATTAAATTTGCATAAATTCCATACTGTACTCTTCTAGTACGCCATGGTCTGATCCACTATCTCCTTTCTCCTCCCCTCCTACAGTCGGGCCGGACGCGAGCCGTACTTCCAGGATCCATTTCGTAAATGCCGGACACTTTCCCGGCCTAATCCCGTATTTACCGATAGTATCGGCGTATGTACCGGTATTTTATGAAAACGGCGGAAGCCCCGGTAACATTAAACATGTCGAATATTTAAGCCACGCCCCCTCCGGTAGCGCCGTAACGTGTTCCGTAAAGCCTCCCGGGAGATTTTTGGAAGCCCAGGAAGCTCTCACCACGGTAATCCCGACAAAAATCGTGTATGTGTGAACTCGGCATTAAAGACCATTCTTAGTCAGCGCGCTCCACTTAGCTTCCTTGCAGGTTGCTATATCCAAATGAAAGACGTGTGATTCTAGTTTGCTGAAATATCTGATTCGACATATATCCCGAGCAAGGTCAGAAAAAAGCGTGTTGAGAGCCTTTTCTGCAGACTCAAAATCACAACCTACCACAAATTGAACCTATGGACCTTTAATCACCAAGCCAAATGTCTACCTCCAGACCACGATGTCACATTTGCGGCTTGATTGGTATATTGACAGGGTCTTCTTCCAACTCTTTAAGATAAAGTTAAACACATATTTATTTTCATGAATGGCAAATCTATTCTATTTAATAAATGCCTACGCAAGTTGGACCTATGGGTATCGATGCCAAAAACATTTAGTCCGATGATACCAACCATTACAGGAAAGACAAAACAATCTTTGGTGTTATAATAGAAAAGCCAAGATCTTACTTTTTCTTTTGGATCCACAGAAAATAATATGAAAGGCCTGAAGACCGAATGCAAACGATGTTTCTAATTGTTTCAGGTTGCTGAGGATATAATCCATAAATGGTTGAAGACAGCTTCCGGTGACCAGATACCCCTAACCAAGTACACCCGATTCTTTGCGATGAAATGTACTCTATGGGCTCTCTTTGGGGACAAGTTTGAAAACGACGAGCATGTTTTTAAACTACAAGAAGCTTATGCTACTGTTAGTAATTATTTGCTTTAAAAAGAGGCATTTCACAGCTTTTAATATATCATAATGTAGACTGATCAACATTCATCAACAAAATTATTTTGATACGTATCAGCAATTCACCCAATCAGTATATCTTATGGTATTGAGATAGCTGTATTGTATAAGGAATGTTTTATTATAAAAATTTCTTTTGGCACATTTCCCCGACTTCTTGATATTAATTACATACATGTATTGAACCTTCGATGATAATCGATCCCAAAAATAAGATTATGAGTCCAAATCATAATGATTGGATTTCCTCGATTTAACCCAATTGGCAGACAAACAGCATGGAATTTGACACCAAGCGTTTAATTCTACCCACAATTGTGTTGATCATGAAGTGGATAATGTAATTTTAACGACGCTAAATTTGTTTGTTTCTGTGCTGTACTTTTCAATAGTTTATTACTTGGGTACAATTTTGAATTTCAACCAAAAAGTCTTTTTCTGGAACTGCTGGTTGCGCTCAGCATTTGGCCAACATGACCCATCTTACCAGTTTATTATAGAGGGAGGTATACATTATTAATTAAAATTAGTGGTCGATTAAGAGACTGTGTTAAAATTATGTAATTTGAATAATATTGTGACTCCAAATAGGAATTAACCCCCCAAAAAAACCAACAACAACAAAACAACATCTTTTTAAAAACATCTTTTTAAAAACATCATTTTATTCTACTGCTAAAACACCTTTTCATTTCACCCATTGGATAAGTTATAATTATGGCTGTTTCTCTTCTTACGCTGTGTTTAGGTCTTCAATGATATGGACTACTACATGTTTAACCCAAACAACACCAATCTTCAAAAAGGAAAACACTTCGACGAGTGTAAGTATTCTATCAATTACACATTTTATAACATTTCTCACAGAATTACAAACGTAGATGATTGTCCCAGAAAATCATACTCAAGAGTTTATAAAATTATGTTTCCCTCCTACGAGGTATCAGAATAAAATACTAACATTGAAACACAGGGAAGTCCTCCAGAATGCTACGGAATGTTTATGTATAGCTGTTAGCTGATCACCGTATTGTAGAGAAAGTTCCAACCGAATATCGGCCTCATATCGGCTATTATCATTTGGCTATTATATAAACTTGATGAACAGTAGAACCATGTTTAAGCTATTGATTCTCTTTCTTTTCCCAGCGTTGAATGTCATTCAATCAATCTTTCGGAAAGCGTTAAATCGGCGAAAACAAAATGGTTCTTCAATTGCCCATGAAAAGAAGTTGATAGACATTTTACTTGAAGTCTGTGCTGATGAAGAAATGTCTTTACACGAGGCTGTCTTCTTCTCAATTCCAGGTTTCCATAATAATGCTAATGGTAAGGGAAATGTGAAAATGACAGGTTGATTTAGACAGAGGCAGAAGAGTAGCTCTCTTTAATTTCAATTTGTTTTTTTGAAAACTAAATTTATATCATTATGAATCTAATACATTTACTACTGACCATTGAGTTGCTTAACTCTCATTTTGCATGATCTTTAGTTCCCCTTTGTTTGATTGTATTTCTATTTCTTAACAAGACCATTCATTGAAATATTTCTTGTCTATATGTTTTAAATATAATATATTGTACATTATAATTTAATGTATTTAGTCTCAACTTTGTTTGTTAGAAACTCTGGTCTAGTTGTGGTATTTGTTAAAATTTATTTTATTTCAGATCTCGATTACTGATACGGTATCCGATATTATCATATAAAAACACAAAACAACTCTGCATATTAGTATATCTCTGTTAATAAATCGTCTCCAGCTTTAGCTTGGGTGATTTATTTCCTGGCAACTAACAAACATGTGCAAGATAAATTGTTCAAAGAAGTGACAGACATTCTTGGAGAGAAGGGAACTGTTGACAGGTCTAATTTTTCTCAATTCAAGTAAGTGGCTTGACATTTAAGAGGGGACTGTTGACAAGAGGGTCGCTTGGCCCTTCTTAATAAATCACAATAATTTAAGAAATTCTGTTTACAGATCCCATTTTTCTCAATACAAGCGTCTAGCTCGCCAAATTACAAAATCTCTTGGCAGATCCAATTTTTCCCGCTTCAACTTTCTTATTTAGAAAGATTAAGTGGCTCGACAAATCATAACAACAATTTGAATTTGAATTTTATGCAAAATTCAAATTAATGACAGTTAATGTCAAATCTTTTGCAGGATCACATTCATTTAGATAAATTGTATTATTTGAGGGTCACGTTTCATTGTTTATTGTTTTGGGTTTTTGTTTTGCTTCTGCCATCGATGTTGGTGTTACTGTAGGTCGTCTTTGGCTATTTTTCTTGATTCTTTTTTTTTTTTTTTGTAGGTGTCAGTTTATTTGGATTTATTAATAAATAATTTCATGATTCGATTTTCAAAGTTTATCTACAAATTTATTTTGGTAACATAATAGACATCCTACTCGGATATTCTACTTGTGAGGGTTTATTCCTTTTATCAATCCACCATAGATAGTAGCATAATAATGAATGATAATTATACCAATCGCAATAATTTTGTCAATGAACCGGTATGCCTTTATCTTGACCCTTGACCCAGACAATGATTTTTAGCAAATATATACTTTTGATCATGTGGAAGGTCTCTCATCCTATAACAATCATAACATCATCGTTTAAATACTTGATTAAGATTACTTTTAGCATACTCTACGAAGTATTATGACTTTTTGGTTATTTGGTAAAGTTACAATTCCTTTTACTATAACATCGTACAGGTATATGACTCAAGTGATCGATGAGACACTGCGTTGTGCTGTAATAGCACCTTGGACTGCTAGGGTTCAGGATTGTGAGACTAAACTTGGAGGATATGAAATACCAGCTAACGTAAGCCATTATGATGATGATGATGACGATGATGATGATGATGATGTTAATTACATTGATAATGATAATTATGATGATGATAATGATAATAGGATGATCATTATTATAAGGATGATTTCCTAGAAAAATGTACCTCATTCATAGCATACATTGCCTTTGTCTTGTGCTTAAGATTTATCTATTACAGACCAAATACAGTGAACTAAATAAGTATTATTTCGAATTAAACTATTTTAATCTTTTCCACAGACTCCTGTATTTCACGCTTTGGGTGTTGTATTGCAAGATGAGAAAATATGGCCCCAACCAAAACGGTGAATTTCTATCTTGACATATTGCTTTTATTCGTTATGCAAATGGTTCTCTAGTTTCAAGACAGATGCGATTTGTTTAAATCATAAATACAAATTTTAATTTATATTATGTCAAATTTGTATTGAAGGGTGAAGTGAACATTAAACTGATTTTTTTTTTCTTAAATCTTAAAGAATAATGCTGCTATTTAGTATATTCTGAAACTTGAAATATTATTTCTGGAAAAGCGGAGTTCTATTAAAACACATTGATGTCGGATAATGTAATAGTCAAAGCATGCATTCACTGTAAGAAAGCTATCATATTATTTTCGCCCTAGATTTGACCCTGATCGATTTCTTGAGAAGAATCTGAAAGAAAAAGAGCCGTTCTCTTTTCCTGCATTTGGCTTCGCTGGAAATCGGAAGTGCCCGGCCTATAAATTTGCTTATTGGGGAGCTACGGTGTTTTTGGCTGATATCGTCCGCAGGTTTGTTACTTCAACAAAACGAACAAAATCCTTAATATGATGTTATTTTACGTTGCCTGCATAAAATGAATCAATTAATTTCTTAAACGTCTGATAAAGCTAAGTCCTAGTTAGATTTTGATTGAAATAACTTATCTTGATTTACACCAAATGAACTGATATAAGTCCGATCTCGGTCTTTCAGTCCATTGATCATTCAAAAAGTCTTTGACGTAGGTTTTATTCTTCCATTCGTTACTTTTTAATGCTATAAATCGTCTTCCATCTATCTTTCATGATATGCTTTCTTATAATCGATTTGTTTGAATTATCCGACGCATGATGTAAATATTATAATATATCATTAATTCATTCTATTACAGGTTTCACATTAATTGCTGCAACCAAGAGCCTGTCAAGCAAACCTATGGTTTTGTCTGTCGTCCTAAAGATGAAATCTGGATCCAAGTAACAGAAAGGAAGTAGGCTTCCGAATATTACGGTGCCTGCAGCGTGGAACAAAATTTCCAAGATGCTTATCTTACTGCACCATTTGAATTTTGATTTTTTTATATTTGCTCTTCTTTCACCTCGTTATGATGCACGTCCGATACAATTGTTTGACTTTGATCATTCATTCTTGCAATCAGTAATTGAGCTGGACATTTGACATCATTGCAATAGATAGAAAACAAGTAAATAACTGAACACTTCTCACAATGACAGTAAAAACTAGGAACATCTATTTGCCACTTTGCAATTTTTTTGTAATGGTTGAAACTTCATTTTTCACATTCTATAATATACTGTTGGAACAAGAGAATAAAGATAAGAATCTTTAGTGAAGAAAAATTACACTGTATTCAAATGACTCAAACTTTAAGAAGATGTGTTGTGACCTTTCGGTTTTTAAACTACCGTCACTTTTGTTAAAAGTCGATTGACTTAGTTCTTAAAGTAGATATTGATCGATATTGGAAGAAACCAAATACAAAATTATTGTAAAGTAGTGAGACAATTTTCGAGTTCTTGTTTTGCATGGGATGCATTTTGAAATTACCGTTATCGGTTGAGGATTTTTTAGCAAATTTATTTTCAAATAATATTTCGTTTCGTTGGTTTCTGAAATATTAAAGGTTATATTTTGTGTGTGCTCAATTCGGAAATTATGTCGGAGAGGGTTGGGACCGAGGAGATTGAGTGGTGACAAAGATTCTTCTCTGGTTACAATGATTATGATTTATCAATGCTCCTGTAGATTTCATTACATTACATTTAAAGACGACATTATCAAGATAACAGAAGTATTCCCATACCTTGGAAACGTTAACAAACCTTATGTGAAGGGTCAATAAGTGGACAGATTTGGGAGAGGGTGAGAGAATTGAGATTAAGATGGTTTAGGCATGTCCAGAGGAGGGAGGAAGAGTACATTGGAAAAAGAATGTTAAGGATGAAAATACCAAGTATGAGGAGAAGAGGAAGACCAAAGAGGAGGTATATGGATGGAATAAAGAAAGATATGGTGTCAACTGGATTATGAGAGAGGGATGCGTTGAACCGGACACATTGGAGAAGGTTGATCCACTGTGACGACCCCTGATGGGAAAATTCGAAAGAGGAAGAAGAAGATGTGAAGAGTCACCAAGAGATAATCTCACAAATTGGAAAAGCCGGATCAGCATTTGGTAATATACAAAACATAATAAAGATAGGACTACTGAGTTTAAAACACAAGATCAGGATGAATCGATTGTCATATCCGTCCTGCTACACGGCAGTGAATCATGGAAGATATATTATTGTGCAGCAGACCAGAAAAGATTGAATGCCTTCCACACCAGATGCTTAAGAAATATCTTGATCTAGGGATGTCGTACAGTGACAGAAATAGAAATACAGATGTGTGCCAACAAACGGTTCAGAGAGAAATTAAAATAATCAAGGAAAGAAGACTGAGATGGTTAGGCTGTATTTGGAGAATGGATACGTCAAGAATAACAAGGTGCATCATTGAATGAATGCCATCAGAAGGACGCAGAAATAGAGGAAGACCGTTAATACTCCCAACGAACTCTTAGTAACCCCGTCCGTTTTTACTTTTGTAGGCTGTTGATATCCTTGACATAGCGCTTACCATTCCTTTTTATGTCTACTTTTTCTCCGTTCCTCCTAACTTCCTTCCACTTGTTTTTGCACGCACAATATTAACTTTTTGCAAAATTTGTATTAACATGACAATATGTTTCATTTACAACTTAAATTATAATACTTGGTTCACAATTGCTTTAATTTACAAAAACGTTTTGTAGATACCAATGTTTTAGGTAGTTTGGATAATTTTTATTTTCCAAATTTAAAGGAATTTAAACAGAGATACAAGACTATTGGTTAAATCAATTCCTTTGTTCATTCATGTTGTCATAATCAGGATATATCACATTTATCATAATAATGATATGTTTGTATGGAACAAGAAAAAGGAAACTGATTTTCTACGTTTTTATGATTGTTTATGATTTTATCTGTATTTATATATCATCTTTTGACTATTTGCGATGGACATTGATTCACTAAAGTACCTTCATTATAATATATAATCTTATGGATTGCTGTAATACTAGTTGAGTCATCATTATCATTGCCTTCACTATCTTCAATTACTTACAATAACATATTATGCAGAAAACTTTGGGCCCTTTGGTAATAAAAGCTTGATATTCTTGCATTCATTCCACAAAGTCCTTAGTTGGTTGTTTTAGACAAATCCATTTGATCTATCAACACAACCTATTTGAATCTAAAGCCATGAGTTCATCTGATGTAGCAGACGTTTAAAACGACCTTTAACGATATCGAGCGATAAGAACACAAGAAAGGGCTGACAATATTATTATTAATTTCCGGGATCGGTGTTATAGCCTCCCTTCGGCAGGGAAATTTTCCATTTTCAAAATTATGTCTGACAGGAAAATGACCGTTGCCATCCACCTCTTCTCTATTACTGCGCTCTTTATGTAACATTCCACCATCATTATGATCATCATCACCACCATCATCAACATTCATCTCTCTCTCTCTCTCTCTCTCTCTCTCTCTCTCTCTCTCTCTCTGTCTCTCTCTCTCTCTCTCTGTCTCTCTCTC
>JASKDV010042849.1:0-15954 GCA_032466395.1 Aegires albopunctatus | reverse complement strand
ATATTGTTCTACCTTTATGAAATTAAATCCTAATCTCATGTGTTGAATGTCTTGCTGTCAATATTTAATATGTTATATGTTATGAGATTGTATACTCCATACAATTTTAACAATGATGATGATGATTCTTATTGTATCTGTATTAAATTACAAATCTATCTACATCTTTAGAATCAACACACAAAGTCCTGTAATCATCTGGTAGTAAATAAAATGTCAATGATAGACTTTTAACTTTTTGTGATTCTTGCATCTTATGGTACAACTATGTATCTCCAGATTCCTTGACAAAGTATTTAAAGAAATCAAGACCATGCATGAACCCATTCAGCCACTCAAGGTTTTCCATTTTGGTGGGGATGAAGTCGCTCATGGTAAGTGTAAGACTTTATTAGTCTGTTATTTTGGTGGGGATGAAGTCGCTCATGGTAAAACATACGTTTCTCTTTCCATGTCTTGAACTGAACTTAGTGAGGACACCCCATTTACCTTAGCTCCTTAATTCTTAAAAAAGTCTAGCTGACCTTATTTCTGAAAAATTCCTAAATTAATTTCTAGTTTCTCTATATTTAGATAAAGCTAAAAATCGTAAGTTTTTCTTCGCTTTTTTACATTTAATGTTATTTTGTTGTTACAAATCAAATTGGATTACATGCGAGGCTACTTGTTTTTAAGGGGAAAACACTAATGTGAGACAAATTGATGTGAGACAAACTGATGTGAGACAGAGGGATGTGAGACAAACTGATGTGAGACAGAGGGATGTGAGACAAACTGATGTGAGACAAACTGATGTGAGACAAACTGATGTGAGACAGACTGATGTGAGACAAACTGATGTGAGACAAACTGATGTGAGACAAACTGATGTGAGACAAACTGATGTGAGACAGACTGATGTGAGACAAACTGGTGTGAGGCAAACTGAAGTGAGACAAACTGATGTGATACAAACTGATGTGATACAAACTGATGTGAGACAAACTGATGTGAGACAAACTAATGTGTGATAAACTGATATGAGACAAACTGATATGAGACAGACAAATGTGGGACAAACTGATGAGAGACAGACTGATCGCCTTGACATGTATATTTATTTTGTTTATTGCTTTTCATTATTTAATGTTGAAATTCTCCAACTCAAGGAGTCTGGCAGGATTCTAAGGCCTGCCTTCAACTGAGAAAAAATGGCGTCCATTTGAAAGAATATTTCACACGTCGGGTATCAAAACTGACAAAGAACATGACATTGGGGGCATGGGAGGATGGTTTGATGGATCATGGCAGTGTTCCTTGGAACAGGTTAGTCAATACCTGATGTTATCCATGTTAATCATTGCTATTTTTAAGATTTTAATTCTGCTATATATTTCCTCTCACCAATTTTTTCAAAAATAGGTTAAAAAATGAAAATGTTAGTAAGTCAGCCTATTTTTCTCCAACTTTTTTCTTAGACATAGTTTTTCCTTTTAACTCCATCTCTTTTATTTAATATAATAATGATAATTGATGAAAACAATACATTTCAATAATAATAATAATAATAATAATAATAACAATAATAATGATGATAATGATGATGATGATGACGATGTCGTGATGACGACGATAATTATTATGATGATGATAATAATAATAAAAATAATAATAATAATGAAAACAATGCATTTCAGAACAATGTTAGAGAATGAGCAGGTCATTGCCTATGCCTGGCAGAATGTGTGGGAATGGGGTGCTGGAAGAAGGGCCTATGTTCTGGCTAATCAAGGTTACAAGGTCAGGGGGAAAAAAAATCTTTACTCTGTTAGATATAAATAAGCTATAAGTTTGATTAAAATTGAGTAAGTTTTGCACTAAAACCATACATGACTTACAAAACAAAATATATATGTAGGCTATATAATTTTGCCATATTATACAGAACTAAATTTGCTGATTTAAAAAAAATTATGCTAAAGAAGACAAATTTTTAACGTTTGTGTTGTTCTTAATTGAGCTTTTTCTTTCTCTGTAACAATCTCTTTAAATTGTTTTATAATTTTGGAAGTGAGATATTGAAATTGAACTTACCCAACAAAGAATGAGCAAATATTTCAGATATGAAACAGTAAAGCTTGAAAATGTATGTGAAAGTTGATTGTAATAGTTGTAAAATGTTCCAACTGATTCTTCTACCGTTTATGGACAAGGCTTACGGCTCTTTTCATTGCGAATCTCTTTTGTAACCATTTTGGTATTTAATTCTTTAGAAAGGCTCTTAACATCATTTTTCTTGTCCGTCTCATGTCAACAATGAATAGTGGTTGCAAGTAAATGAAAGAAACCTGCAACACCGGCTGAGGTCTTGTCCAAGATGTTATATATCCCCCCTGCCCTATGCTACTTGAAATGTCCCTTACCTTATATGCGACCATTACCTTATACATGTCCCTTACCTTATATGTGTCTACCTTATATGTGTCTACCTTTTATGTGTCCCTTACCTTATATATGTCTACCTTTTATGTGTCCCATACCTTATATGTGTCTACCTTTTATGTGACCCTACCTTATATGTGTCTACCTTATATGTGTCTACCTTTTATGTGTCCCTTACCTTATATGTGTCTACCTTTTATGTGTCCCTTACCTTATATACGTCTACCTTTTATGTGTCCCATACCTTATATGTGTCTATCATTTATGTGTCCCTTACCTTTTATGTGTCCTTTTATCTTATATGTGTCTACCTTTTATGTGTCCCTTACCTTATATGTGTCCCTTGCCCTTTATGTGTCCCTTACAAGGATGTGCAAGCTATTATTCTGTTACAATGACTTACATTTTACTAATACCAAATTCTGTCTTGGTCTGGTGATCCCCAAAATGTAGGTAGTTCTCAGCCCCGTGACTCATACTTACTTTGACCATCCCAATGAGCCAAGCCCAGAAGAGAGAGGTTTTTACTGGGGTACCAGGTACACCGATTCTTACAAGACTTTGTCCTTTTTGCCAGATGAGTATTACCGTAATGTTAAGATTCAGACTTCTGGACAGAAAATCACAAAGGAAGAAGTCTGTGAAGAAGATAATTCAGGATGCCCTCCCTTGGAGAAACCAGAGAATATTATTGGTAAAATTCTCAATTATGACTCCTCCTTCTGCTCTCTTTTTTTCTTCTCTTTCATCTCTTTACTTAAAACCTGCTATAAAAATATTCTCTAAGTATATCGTCCTTCTCTTCATACTTCTCCTCCTCATCATCATCATTATCATCTTCAAATTTCTGCAATAGCAATGATGTAAACCTCCCTTTATTTTTATTTTCTCATCATTTTCTGTCCTGTTTCTTTATTTTCATCACAGTCTCATAGATGCTGACCATTGTGATTTGTAAAAAATTTGAAAAGAATTTCAATTCTAGCCTTATGTAATTATTTGTCTGCCTCCAATGGAACGAGGCTTTTATATCCATTATTCCATAGGATTAGAATAAAGAAGAGAATTTGAGAATTGACCATGTGAACTCTTAGAGAAACGTGACTTTGTGAATGAATGGTGATATTATTTATAAAGTTCTTTGCTATCAAAAATCAGTTGCCAGAGACGGACATCATTTTTATAAATAACTCCAGTCTTTCAAACTTTGTTTTTTTTTCTTTCCTTTCTTTCTTTTTTGTTTGTTTGTTTGTTGTGTTTTGTTTTCTATTCTTATAGTAAATTAAATTCTCGGATTATTTTTAGGGAGGGGTGAAGAATCTCATTCCTATTCTTGTTTCCCTCCAATCATGTCACACCGACCACCATTTTCTTTTACAGGAATTCAAGGACAACTTTGGTCAGAAACTGTTCGCTATGAGTCCCAGCTAGAATACATGGTCTTTCCACGTCTGTTATCATTGGCTGAGAAAGCGTGGCACAAAGGATCATGGGAAGCAAAGACGGGAAAAGCTCACACCGATGGCCTCAAAAGTCATTGGTCTCGATTTGCCTATTTGCTGGGATCACAACATCTGAAAACGCTGGACATGCTAGGAGTTACCTATCGTGTTCCTCCTCCTGGAGCCAAGTAATTGAAACTACATTGATGTGTCTTGAATATCCCTCTTGTTATTTGAATTAATTTCTGATTTTACTTATGTGCTTTCTTTTTCATTCACTTGATGGCTAAGGCTTGTTGCTTCTTTCAGCTCAGAGCAATGAAATTCTCACTAATCTATCAACATCCTTCTTTCTTTTATGAATATGAAAACAAACTTCAAATATACGACTATCTAACCCATTCTTTCTTTCTCTTTTTTTTTCTTAAAATAAATAAACCATTTCCTCTATCGGGTATGAATTTCCCTTCATGTAATGGACAACAATAATTTTTTTTAAATATTACATTTTACAGTGAAACCTCGTTTTCATTCAGTTTCACACTGGCTCTCCATTGCTTCCCCCCCATCAGATACACGCGTGTGGGCTGTTTCACACTGTGTCTCCATTGCTTCCCCCATCAGATGCACGAATATGGACTGTTTCACACTGGGTCTCCATTGCTTCCTTCATGAGATGCATGCATGTGGGCCATTTCACACTTGGGTCTCCATTGCTTCCCCCATCAGATGCATGCATGTGGGCCATTTCACACTGGGTCTCCATTGCTGCCCCCATCAGGATTGGATGGGGAGAGAGGGGCACAGAGGGAGCATGAAAACCAAAAGGCAGCCCTCTCAAGGATGTGGATGGAAGTCTATGAAGTGCACTGAAATTTCCGTGAAATACAGGGTTTCTACACCTGTTCTTCAGTACGATGAAATTAATTTTATTTTTAAGTTGCAAAAGATAACTGTATTTGTTACATGATAAGTTACCCATATTTAATCAATGTATTTTTGGACAAATAAAACTCACATTCTACTGTTTTTGTTTTTGTTCTTTACAGGCAATCAGATGTTAATATTGCATCAAACGTTGAGTATCCTGGACTTGACATCCAGTACAAAGCAAATAATTCTTGGTCTACCTTGACTTCTAGCACCCGCTTCAAGACACCAAACTCTGTTAGGTTGAGAACAGCGTCTGCTGATGGGAAAAGATTCAGTCAAGAAATATCAGTGCCTATGAAGTACATTGCGCCTACTACGCCTAAGCCTACGACTACGCCTTCTGGCAGTCCTGTTTCAGGAATATCTACAGCTTTGTGTTTTATCATCTCTGTCATCCATACACTTTTAAACAAAACTATACAATTACATTAGCTATGGATGTGTTGTAGTGTTGAATATCAAGAACTGTATATGGATAATGATTTTTAACATATTTAGTAATGAAATGTAATATGAAAATTATATTTATATATCATATTGAATTTCATTTGAAAATAACATGTAGTTATTGAATCAATCAAATTTTATGAGATATCATAAACAGATTTAGATCTATAGAAAAACCAGGATAAACACTTATTTGAAATGATGAGCTTAAGCCCATACTTAAAACCGAACTATTTGTCTCTTAAAGTATGTGAGTACGATTAATAAATGTGTGATTACTTCAGACATCAGAGAAGAGCAATGGTTACCATGACGACAAAGGTGTCTGAAAGTGAAACAACCATAATGCTAGCTGATCACTGATATTGTAACATAAGGATGTGCTAACTTTTTAACCTATGTACTCACTGACTGTTACAATACAATGATATATCAGCCAGTCCAGAAAGTTAGAACCTTTGGCACCCAGTGAATGCGCATCATTATATCATAGGATTTTCCTGTTTTTGCACTACAATGAGTTGGAGTGTTCATCATGAAAGCGGAAATACCAATAGAGAAAAACATAAGTGTTTAAACTTTAGGCCTAGAGCATTAACCCTTTTCCTTCGTTTGTGCTTTGACCGTCAATTCCAATATTTTCATATGTAACAAATGCTTTACTCAGTAATCTTGTTAAAGGCAACTGAAGATCTTCCTGATTATGAAATAAGATCAGTAATTCGTTCTTTAACCCTAATCGTGCATCATGTTTTTTTGTCTTATTTGTACGAATGGGGAAACTCAGGTACCCCATATGTCATATAGGAAAAAAATCATGATATCCGTATTCGTATGAATGGCTTAACTCAAGTACCCCATGTATCATAAAGGGAAAATATCATGACATCCCTATTCGTACGAAAGGCGTAACTCAGGTATCCCATGTATCATAAAGGGAAAATATCATGATATCCCTATTCGTACGAAAGGCGTAACTCAGGTATCCCATGTATCATAAAGGGAAAATATCATGACATCCCTATTCGTACGAATGGCGTAACTCAAGTACCTCATTTATCATAAAGGGAAAATATCATGACATCCCTATTCGTACAAATGGGGTACACAGGGACCCCATGTTCCATAACGAGAAAAAACAATACACATCCATATTTTTTTAATGGGGTGACTATGGCATCACATCATTTGCAATTAATTTGGCTTACCCGTTTAAAAGAATAATTTTTTAAGGAATACTGAAAATTTCAGAGAAAATTTTGCACTTAAAGCATTTCAAAACAAATAAAAACAACCTCGGGGGTACCAAAATTACCCCACACATACGATTAGGGTTAAATGCTTGTCATTTGAAGATTTATGAAATTCACCGCCAAATTTGTGAAAATTTTGGAGAAAATGCGATATCATAATGCACAGTATGAACTTGCAAGAAAACCCCCGCAATTTATTGATTTAGATCACTGGCGGTAAACTTCTAAAAGGAGGGTATTCAAAAGCTTGTGTTACTTTACGATAAATGTCTCAATCTTGGTGGTGATTATGTCAAAGAATAGCTAAAGGTTTGTAGTCGTGATATGAAAAGAAATTTTGTTATAATAAATTCTTTATTCATAAAATATAAATGGTACTTACTTTCTGGAAGCACTAATACAATTTCTAGTTAAAGATTAAAAGAAGGCTAAGCAACTTTGAAATGCTCTAGGCAAGTAATAGATATGATACTAACAAAAGTTAACTAATGGTTATAATAATAATGGGAGTCAAGCAAAGCTTTGTCTAGCAGTCTTGTAAAACTTTCCAAATTTGTAGCATTTTTAAAGTTTTTTATTTCAAAGCATTCCAAGATTTAGAGATTAAAGGAATTTTACTTATGTTTGTATTATGTATGGTAAAATATATTTTAAATTTTACAACTCTCTTGAAGTATTATGAGAATAACTAAAAAATATTTATATGATTCAATCAAATCAATAACGGCTGAAAAAAACGGAGAAAAGGAAATCCTCAATTTATGTAACAACCTTTGATTGAATGCCTCAAAGTTTAACATTTTCAATCACAAGGTTTAGTTAAACATACAGGCCTATTATATCTGATATTGATAAAGGTTTAGTTAAACATGTACGTCTATTATATCTGATAAAGGTTTAGTTAAACATGTAGGCCTATTATATCTGATAAAGGTTTAGTTAAACATGTAGGCCTATTATATCTATAAAGATTTCGTATTTCTATAAAGGTTTAGTTAAACATATAGGCTTATTATATCTATAAAGATTTAGTATACATCTATACAGGTTTATTATATCTATAAAGGTTTAATTAAATATAAAGGCCTATTATATCTATAAAGATTTAGTATATCTATAAAGGTTTGGTTAAACATACAGGCCTATTATATCTATAAAGATTTAGTTAAACATGTAGGCCTATTATATCTATAAAGAATTAGTATATCTATAAAGGTTTGGTTAAACATACAGGCCTATTATATCTATAAAGGTTTAGATAAACATACAGGCCTATTATATCTGATAAAGATTTAGTTAAACATTAAGGCCTATTATATCTATAAAGATTTAGTATATCTATAAAGGTTTAGTTAAACATAATATAGGCCTATTATATCTATAAAGGTTTAGTTAAACATAATATAGGCCTATTATATCTATAAAGGTTTAGTTAAATTAAATATAGGCCTATTATATCTATAAAGGTTTAGTTAAATATAATATAGGCATATTATATCTATAAAGGTTTAGTTAAATATAATATAGGCATATTATATCTATAAAGGTTTAGTTAAATTAAATATAGGCATATTATATCTATAAAGGTTTAGTTAAACATAATACATGTATAGGCCTATTATATCTATAAAGGTTTAGTTAAATATAATATAGGCCTATTATATATATAAAGATTTAGTTAAACATAATATAGGCCTATTGTATCTATAAAGGTTTAGTTAAACATAATATTGGCTTATTATATCTATAATGGTTTAGTTAAACATAATATTGGCTTATTATATCTATAAAGGTTTAGTTAAACATAATATTGGCCTATTATATCTATAAAGGTTTAGTTAAACATAATATTGGCCTATTATATCTATAATGGTTTAGTTAAACATAATATTGGCCTATTATATCTATAAAGGTTTAGTTAACCATACAGGCCTATTATATATTTTTCTAACATATAACCTGTTTCATGACCCCAACATTTTTTGTTTTTACACTTGACCCATTTATTTGCCGGCAATGTCAATCAGCCATATGGTACAAATCTATTCTTAGTAGAGTCAATAAACATATATATGTGCCACTATGATAATACAGGATATTGAAGAGGATTAAATTCTGCGATTGTCTGTGTATTTAATTTGTTGATTGGATTGATTGTACAGTTGTTTTACCAGTACAACATATTGGTGTGCCGTAGACTACAATAGCAGAGCCGATTGTATTTTAGCTCGTGGGCCAGAAGTGAAAAAAATGCCAAGCCTATTGTAGTTACTCTGTTTTGAAAGAGATACGCTGTAGATGATTATTTACAAATGTATTACGGTGCGTTTTATCAATACAGAGGATATCAAGTGATCTTAAATTTTGTAAATGTCTTGAATGTTGTAATGAATTTTCTTGGTGTTTATCTTGATTATGGGTTGTTTTTATCGTATGGTTTTGATATATTTATTGTGGATATGGGCGGAATGAAGTCGCCCCACAATATTGCACGATTTATCTATGATATAACACAATTTATCTATATATGACACAATTTATCTATGCTATGACACAATTTATCTATGCTATGACACAATTTATCTATGCTATGATTTATACATTCCAATTTCTTGTACCGGTACTTTCATACAATGAACTCTGCTGAAGATAAACAAAATCAAGATAGACACACCCAATTCACAAAGACTTTTTCTCTCATGTTTAACATAAATTAACATTGATAAAATCTTTAGATCAAGATATACCATCCAGTCAATACATAAGTTTAAAAATCAAGATAAACCATCCAGTCAATACATAAGTTTAGAAATCAAGATATTCATCCAGTCAATGCATAAGTTTAGAAATCAAGATATTCATCCAGGCAATGCATAAGTTTAGAAATCAAGATATTCATCCAGGCAATGCATAAGTTTAGAAATCAAGATAAACTTTCCAGTCAATGCATAAGTTTAGAAATCAAGATAAACCATCCAGTCAATACATAAGTTTAGAAATCAAGATAAACTTTCCAGTCAATGCATAAGTTTAAAAATCAAGATAAACCATCCAGGCAATGCATAAGTTTAACAATCAAGATGAACCATCCAGTCAATACATAAGTTTAAAAATCAAGATATACCATCCAGTCAATACATAAGTTTAAAAATCAAGATAAACCATTTCATTTCCACAAGGAATGCCAAGATTGGTGTGCTGAAATGTCACATTTCCATCAGCATTCGATCTTTTTAAAATAAAAAAAATAAAAAAATAAAAAAATAAATTCTTCAAAAGTCTGCCTTCATCAGATTCCATAGTGCGCTAATCTAACCTTCATGACTAAGCCATGTATATATATATACACATAATGTATTATGTTTGATGATTATATGTACACAAAGGTACAAAAACCAAAGATAGAGAGGGTAAAGAATGAATTTCGTTTAGAGTTTGAGGTGTATCTTTCTATTGAGACTTTATTTTACAATTTGTGATTTTGTCCAATAACAATATTCCTTTTGGCCTTCTGTATAATGCTGTTGATTATCAATATTCAAACAATATTTTTGATTTATTGTGTGACATCAATTGCTCACCATCAATATATTATAGTATATCTGATCTAATGTTCTGTTTAATGCCAAAAAAATCAAAAATTGCTATTTTGATCAATATAACCATTTTCTATTGTAGCCATGTTGCAGGAGATGGTTTTAAAGTATTAGATTATTTGTTATTTATATCCAATTCTATGAGTTGCATCAGTCTTGAAGGAATATTGTTATTAATATGGTGAGTCTGGTTAAATGAATATTGTTATCAATTTGGTGAGTCTGGTTAAAGGAATATTGTTATCAATTTGGTGAATATGGTTAAAGGAATATTATTATCAATTTGGTGGGTCTGATTAAAGGAATTTGTTATCAATTTGGTGAGTCTGGTTAAAGGAATATTGTTATCAATTTGTTGAGTCTGGTTAAAGAAATATTGTTATCAATTTGGTGAGTCTGGTTAAAGGAATATAGTTATCAATTTGGTGTGTCTGGTTAAAGGAATATTGTTATCAATTTGGTGTGTCTGGTTAAAGTTTGTGTGATCTCAATTAAAAATCTACATGTATGACTGTGAAGAACAATTGTCAGATTGTACGAATGTATGGATGTATTGATATCATTTTTTTTACATTTTTTTTTGCATGAATCTATGTATACTGTATGCATGTATGTATTTATGCATGTAGTATGTACTTATCTGTGTATGCAAGTATGCATGATACTTTACGTATGATTGAAGTGCGAGTATCCAGGTGTTAATAATACATAAACATTCCTAAAGTTAAGGAGTCAAATATCCAGAGATGAAAATATTTCATGAACTACAAGCACTAAATATTATATTTGAACATAATGTCGTATAATTCAGTTGATTTTTAAAAATAATTGTATTTATCTGCCTTTCGTTTCAGTATTGGTGAGTTTAATCATTGTTAATTTAAGAAATGATTCTTTCAAATAACTTTAATCTGTGAAACTTAACTATTTTATTCCTATCTACTTGCAAAGTCTTTGAACTTCACAGCTTCAGACTTTTTCTTTGATTTTCTACACAAACTCTACATTTCTTTCTTAAATGTTTGATTATTGAAGAATGTATTATCACATGATTTAAGCGTGATAGATTCTTTCCCATATATTTAAACTGTCACAATTTATTATTTCTTTAATAAACATGATCTAATCCCTACCTAACCTGATGGGAGAGTTCAATAGCATGGTGTCCTTCTTCAGTAGTGAATTAACCAAATCTGTTGGATAATGGGCTATGTAAAAAACTTAGTGTATTTCTTGTTAAAAACATCTGTTTTCATTCTATTATTGGTACAGTCATTTACAAATTAGTCAATTCTTTACTCTGAGTGTAAATGCTACGTTCATTATCATTTCATTTCTTCATTCATTCGTTGATAGCTTATCAAGAATTACAAGTTTGTGATTTGTCAATTTATAAATTCATATTTAGAATAACTTGAATCTCTCATTTTTATGATTGAAAACTTTTGACTGTGTAAAGTCATGGTCTGTTAAAACGAATTAATATTAAATGCTTTTCAAAAGTCAAAAGATAAAAAGATAGGTCTGCATATCCAATTTAATACAACCATTGCTGAGTATCATCTATAATGTTTTGGCAATATACGAGATGCAAGAGCATTGTGGTAGTTACTATACGAGATGCAAGAGGCATTTTCCTCAAGTTATTCAGGTTTGCACGTAAGTGAATGCCTGGCTGTAAGCTGAGTAAGATCTTACCAAAATTGTGTAATGTAGGGCACAGAAGGTTTTGGATTGAAATAATCTTACAACAAACCTCTGTTAAGTTAACATCCAAATTCAAACAGTTTTAATTCATCGTTTAATTTAACTAATCTGCCTCATTATGAAATCTTTACTTTTATAAACACTGTACCATTAATTAGATAGGCTATACTTTAGTACAAATAAAGTGAAACTGTTCTGTCACTTCTACTGTTACTAAGATGCATTTCAATTCTTTCCCGTTCATTCTATCCAAACCATACTATAATGCCTCATCCAATTATTGCGATGTCGTACTTCATGCCATTATGGGATATTAATAAATATTTGACATGTTAAACTGTTTGGTGCCTGTACTTAAACTTGATTAAAACTTACCAATATAGTCACTAGTTTATTCTTGGTCTCTGTCTTTTTATTCATTCATTCTTGGGTCATTTTATGTCTGTATATAAATATTTTTGTATCTTATTGATAAACTTTATAATGACGGCGGTGATGACGGCAGTACAGGACCGAGATGAATGAGCCTGATCCACACCTACAGATGAATCGTATGGTGTGGATAGACAATTTGCCGGTTTGACAGATATCGTTTAAACATTTGTCTTGCCAAATAATGTTCGTCAAATTTTCTTCAAACAATTTCCGGAACGAAGGTTCACTCTACCAGTTACACGCCTGTTTCATTAGATATGTCTACTCAGTACTTAACACATTATTTTTATCGTACATGTAGTTCAAAATGGCATCTTGGTCGCAATCAGATTTATTCATTATATCGAACTTTACCGTTCACAAGATTGTTTGTGGAAAGTAAAATCCCCGTTATGCTGCAACAGACTTTATAAAGAAAGGGCATATAAAGTAGTTTCTTTGGATTTCGTGAAATCTTTTGATGAAGGAGCAACTAAAGATTCCGTATTTTAAAAAACAACAACATTCTTACATTTTTTTTTGAGAAGAATTGAAAAAAAATGAATATATTATCTCAGTTATCTGGCTGTGGGATGGAGGACGTCTACTTGCCAAAATTGTGATATTTCGAAAACGTCATTTTTAAAAGACCAGGTCAGCATGCTCCTCCTTTAGTCAAGATGACGGGTATCGCAAGAAACGGATGATGGCACTGGAAGGATGTAAGATTGATTGTATGTTTTTGATATAAACGGTGGTAAAGGAACGGTGTAGGCCCCAGAGATTAAATGAAAATTAGCTCACATGCCATGCCCTTATATATTATGCTTTCATCCTCTTACATAAATCAATGGCGACTTATTTCCACCCATTGTTACACAAAATTGTGACATTGGATAAAAGTTATGATGACCTTTTTCTCAAGCTAAATGTTCATAAAGACTTTTTTCTCAATGAAATTGCAAATGTAAAAAAGGTTATTATCTCTGAGAAATCTAAATATCACACATGTATTATCAATGAATGTTCTCCATCAAAACAGCTATTTCAAGTGACTAAGAATCTATACAGGGACACTAAAAGTCCAGACCTACCTACCAACATGACTAAAGATGAGCTTCCTGATCTTATGAATAACTTTTTTCTTGCAAGAATGGAGAACATCCGATCAGAGCTAGAAAATATTAATGTTACAAAACCAAACAAGACTCTCTTTCATGGTGATTGTCTGAGCGACTTTAACTTGATATCTCAAGAAGACCGTAAGGAAATTATCTTAAAATCTCCTAAAAAATCATGCTCTCGTAGTTCTCTTTCTACCTCCTGCTTTTTGAATGTATAGATGAACTTCTTTCAACTTTTACTTTCATCATTAATATTTCACTTGCTACTGGCATAGTGCCCTCTAACTTCAATGAAACAGTAGTTCATCCTCTTCTAAAACAGTCTGGTAATGATGTGAACGTTTTGAATAATTATAGACCTATTTCTAATCTCAAGTTTTTATCTAAGATCCTATAAAAAGTTGTTTTGAAATGGATATAGAGCATCTCAAAAGAAATAATTTACTCGATGAATTTCAATCTGCTTATAAATCCTTTCACAGCACTGAAACAGCTGTTCTCAAAGTTGCAAGCGATCTCTTGGATCAGTGTGACATGGGCAATATTTTAATATTGTGTCTTCTCGACCTATTAGCTGCTTTCGACACTTTGGACCACAGTATACTGTTATCTCGTCTTGAAAAATGCTTTGGTTTCTGGTTTAGTTCCTAACGGTTCTGTTTATTTTGCACAAGCATGCCCCTTTCACGATTAATATGAAATCATAACTGCAACCATCACTCCTACGCAGTCGATACTCAACTTTAAAAGACAATTGACAATAATAACATTAATTTGTCACTCTCCGGTATACAGTCTTTAGTATCTGACATACAAGATTGGATGGTCTCAAACAAAATGAAAATGAACGATGACAAAACCGAGGTTATACTGATAGATTCTGACAGAAAGCTTGGATTGATTGATATTAAAGGTACTGAATTAAATGGTCCGTTCATTGAATTTAGCTCAAGTGTCAGAAATCTTGGTGTTATTTAGATAAAACGTTATCATTTAAATGTCATTTTAGTAAAGTCAGTCAGATTTGTTTGTATGAGCTGAGGAAATTGTCCAGTATAAGATCCCTTATCGATAAAAATGCAGCACAGAAAATTGCTTCAGCATTTATTCTTTCGAGGATAGACTATCGTAACTCCTTATTTTATGGCCTCCCTCTTCAACAAATTAATAAACTCCAGCGTATCCAAAATCATGCAGCTACAATTGTTTCCCAATCAAAAAAGTGAAACCATGTAACTCCAATCCTAAAAGATCTTCACTGGTTGCCCATTCTAGCTCGAATCTATAACTATATATCCTTAAGGTGGGCGTTGCCCCCGTGAGTTTTTTTTCGAATAAACTCGACAACCACTGAAGCTACCAGAAAACCAAAGAAATCAACATTCCTGATTTAATTTCCCAAATTCGGTAGGCAGAATTGTTTTATTACCAAATAACTGCAAATATTCATTAATTTCTATTAAATATCAAGTACGCGATCTACGACTACGATGGTCAGCGCCAGCTTAGGCAATCACTTCCTTCGAACAATGACAATGATAGCTCAGTTTGCCGCAACATGCCGCAAGAATCAGATCAATCTTTGTTTCTCTTCAGTCATTCTAAGTAGAAGAAGTCAATAATAAAGGAGAGAATAGCAGAAAGAATGCTAATGTTAATAAAAAATAGGGACAATTTTGTTTCGATCTAGAAGTAGATGAATCTAAATCTACTTGATGATCTATATTTATCTAATTTAGGCTAATATCTACATCTCATATTTTTTGCGGAATCCAGCTTGGTTGACATGGAGGGAATTGGTGTGTTCAAGCCACCAATATAATCGGGCATTTACCATTCTCTCTGCTAGTTGAATATAAAGCGGCAGTTATTGCCTATAACTTTTTCTATAACATTGGACCCTCGTATCTGAATACCATTATCGCCCGTGTTTTGAGATCGTCAAACCATCTCTTGGCCAAAAATTATAACTTTAAAAAAAACAACAAACATTTGGAAAGAGATCCTTCGCATATTTTGGACCACACATTTGGAACAATCTTGATTTCGATCTTGGGCGGCTCAACAATATCAACACTTTCAAAAACCATCTAAAAACCTTTCTTTTCATAAAACACCTATTTCTTAAATGTCCCTTTGTTATATACCCCCATTTTATTTCTAACAACACGCTTTAAAAAGGCTATTCTACTTCTTGGTATAAGTTCACTTTTAATGTAGGTGCAATATCACTATTCCATGTCCTTTTACAATATTTAGTTTGTCCTCTACATTTCATGAAATATACTATTTTCTTCTAGGATTAGTTCTTACTTTTTAAACTCTTTTTTTATATTTAGATGTACAATTAAACCCATAAATCCTATACACCATATTGTTCAAATGTTAAATACATGCTCATTTAATAAAGAATATTATTTACATGTAAAATTTTACCCAAGTAAATTCTATACACCATGAATTTTTAAATTCGATATTGTTCTTAATTTTACTCTTTATCAAAGCGCTTAGAGCTATTGTGTATATGCGCTAAATAAATGCTCTCATTATTATTATTATTATTATTATTATTATTATTATTATTATTATTATTATTATTATTATTATTATTATTATT
>JASKDV010042738.1:0-15956 GCA_032466395.1 Aegires albopunctatus | reverse complement strand
GCAAGTCAAAGCGCCAGGGTACTTGTGTCCACCGGCCTACCTGGCTGGCTAGTTTAGCACTGCCGTGGGATGCCTAGTGCTTTGCGTGTTAAAGTCACTGGGGGCATTGACTAGATCTAGATCTAGATTAGGTCTAGATCTAGATTTCTAGATCTATTGTGTCACTGGGGATCTATTGACTAAAGATCTTGATCTAGATCTAGATCTAGATATAATCTAGATCTAGATCTAGACTCTAGATCTAATCTTACCTAAAATCTAATGCAATTTACATTAGTATATAAAGAAATCCTGGGGCTTAGAGATCTAGATCTAGATCTAAACTATGAGTTAAGTTTTGCAAAGTCAACGAACTTTGGTTTTCATATCACCTGACCTGACTCGTGATTTCTAGATTCTAGATCTAAGAGTGGACCGTTTCTCATAGGAAATTAGAAACTTACCGGTCTCTTGTAATTCTCCTAAAGCAGTGATGATAACCTAATTAAATCTGTGCATTAAATTGAAATTCATATGACCAGTGAAAGAGGAACAAAGTTAATAAATCAGGCCTTAGATCTACCTAGACCTAGATCTAGGCCCTATTCCACTGTTTCTAAGAAGCAGCGAAAGAGGGATGCATGGGATGCTGTTTATTGTTCAATGATCATGTATCATCGCGTCATGGGTTACGGTCTGGTACACTAACTGCTCTAATCAAGGCTCAAAGAGTTGCCACCGATGAACACAAACATTCTTCGAATGATCTAGATCTAGATAGGTCTGATAAATATTTATCACGTGCTCAAAGTGTACAATGTAATTATAGGCTAGTCTATAAAAGTTGAAAGAAAATCTCCATGGCCTAATAATACCTACACATTGCCTACTCACTTCTCTACTTCTCTTCCGAAATAGAGGTCAAAGGTTTTAAGTGAAAGGTCATTATCTGGTAACCTGTTTTGAACTTTCTGTTGACGATATTGACGAAACTGTAACAGTGTAACAGGAATAATAATTTGATGAAACGTGTGAGACATTTATTGTGGTTGTAAATGTGAATATCGATATAATGAAATTCCTTCTGACTAGCCATTTAAAGAGATTCCTATCCATTAGACTGTTCATCAGGCAACTCAACTCTTTCAAGAGTGAAGTAGAGCAGCTGCTGTTGAATATAGACTATGAGTCCATAGCCTACATGTCCTGTGTTTTCTTGAATATCCTTAACATGTGCACCTGCTTACTTGACTTAGATAGAGTGATACAGAAAGGGTTTTGCACTCTCATCCCAAACAAGGGCTTCAGACTCATAATATAACTCATTCGCGGGTTCGACACCGTGTTAAACTCTTGGGCAAGATTATTTACACAAATTGCCTACATTTGCGGGGCTGACGCTCGGTGACAGCAAACCAAAAAAGGCAAATTTCCCTTCTGGGATGAATAATTGGAATCATATTTTTATTTATTTTTTAAACCAATGAACAAGAAATATTTTTGAAACATATAGATCTAGATTCTAGGCCCGAATAATAATAATAAGGAGGTTATTTACATTATAGAGATAATTAAACAATGAAAATGTATAGTTTTACAGCAAAAGAACACTTGATTCTTAAAAGGTTAAAACATTTGAAAATAAGTAACTTATAGTTAATGTACCCTTTGCGGCCAAATTTGACACTTTTCTCAATAAATCGAAAAATAAAAATTATTCCGCTATGAAACGGAAGCAGCGATAATGACTGCACAGAGGTACACTAGTTTTCAGGCAGGGACGCATACATTTCATGATGTTCTTGTATGCACGGTCATGCCGAGCGCAATCACAAAGCTGTATGTGTATATGCAGCCATGTCATTATTTTTCTTAAGATAGGATATATTAATTTTTTTATGGTTGCGTGATGACTCGAAGAGTTGTCAGGAGATTCTCAAACACTGACAGCTGGGTTGAGTACACAACTCAACTGTCACTGTCAATACACCAAGCAATTTTTGAGAATCAGTGAAGTACATTACATGTATTATTATGAAAATCCTTGGAAAATAAAAAGATAACAATAAAAAAGACAAAAAAGCAAACAAAAATTGGAACATTGTAGGAACATTAACACATGCTTTTTCTGTTTTCATGCAATCTCTCAGCCAACTTTTTTTTTCTTAAAAGTTTTACCATTTATTTATTCATACAGAAATCATGGACTTTGACAAATTAATTGAGCCAATTACTGAGCAATCAAATGAAATATCTGAAAATATCGATGTATCCTCTCCATATGGTAAAAATCTATTTTTTATTATTGTTTCTCCCCCATTAATCAATTGTTTAGAGGCTTTCATCCTTAAGCAATGTTAAAAGTTATCAACTTATTGATTACAACTTAATACTGGGCATCATTCTAAATAAGAAACAGTAGACTGCAATCTTCAAATGATGTTGAAATTCATCATTATGTTCAAATGCTAGGTGTTCAGTTTGCATTCCTGAAATAATCATTTTGGAACTTATTTAATGCCTTAGTTTACATCATGTTCGAATTTGGGTGCACTCTAATGTCATGTTTGATTTCTCAGAGGAAGAAAAAAGAACCTTTGATCAGCAAATACAGAGGCATAAAAAATATATTTGTTTTTAAGCTATAGGATAATTTAACTAAATACACTACCAATTTAAATGCTATTTGATTTACTTTATTGTGTTTACTCTATAAAAAATTAAATAAATTTTCTTTTTTGTTATTGATGAACAAATTACAATGGCTCTCAGGTAAGAAATAAAATCAGAATTGAAATGCCTTGGCTTAAATGTTATTTATCTTAAAATATGTGTAATACAGTATTTTTGTCATTCGGTTGCAGAAATTGCTTCCATTCTAAACCAGTGTGATTTGGAAATTTTTGATGGGTGGTGTAACAAAAAGGTATTTCTAACCCCTCCTGTGGTGAACTAGTCCAACTTTTGTCATTCTTTAAAAGTTTTTGTCCAAGTTTTATCAATATTTGTCCACAAAAATGAGTCATTATAATGTATAATATAGACATTTTTTAACTTTGATTTGTGATTTAATTTTGTAATCAGCACATGTGATCTCGCTGTTTTTAATTTCTTTTATCTTTCTTTTTCATGTAGGAAGTTTAGAGCATCTTCTCATTCAATCGACACAGTTCCTTTTATTTGAAATGCATTAGAAAGTTTTGCAGGCCTATAGCATTTTATGATGGTGGAGTAAAGAAAGCACTTTCTAGCCACTGTTAGTTAAGTCTTGGCAATTGCAACTGTTCACTATGAATTCATATTGGCTATATGATTAGATTTATGGATTTAAGATCATATATTTGTTTAATTATTTGATTTTTTTTTTTTTTCTCAGAGTTTAACACATTCCAACACAATAACTAGTATATTGAAAGTAGCATCTGAGATTGATGGTGTATTAAAGGTAAGCCAGAAACCCTTTTTTCATAGGGAGTGCTTTTATAGGCCACATATGGCCTATATAAGTTCTAAGTGTGTATATATATATGTCGATTGTGCGTGTGTTAGAGAAAAAGAGAAGAAAGAAAGAAAGAGAGATAGAGAGAGATTTATAATTTTAACTGACTTGCCAATCAAATCTAATGTAAATATTTCTGATTTGGATTTTGAAGCAGTCTGATTTCTCTTCGATAAGAGTCTAGATTCTGGATCAATCGAATCATTATGACTTAATCTTGTATCTCCAAAACGTTTGTACCGTATTACTTTCTATAGGCCTATTATATTTGATTGGAGCTGTTTTGGATTTTGATTCTTAGATTCTCCTCTCTGCTTTCTGTTTTGATTGTAACTGAATGAGAAGTTCGAAGTGATGACTGATGACAGACTAGCCATGCTTAGGCTACTTTCTTCAGCATAAGAGCTCCTACTTACTCGGTCGCAATTGACACTTCCTTCATCTATTCATGACTAGGTGGCTGCACTAATTTGACTAATTAATATGCACAAATTATGGTCAACCTTTTATTTAGTTGAATCTGATCAAAGGGTGATAATAAAAGTATTCTATCTTTTGCCAGTGTCTGAACTTAATTTACTTTGCTTTGCCTTACCATCTAACCGGGTTCTTAGATGGAATTAGTGAAACTTTGTGCTTTAAGTGGTAATTTATATAAAGGGGGAAAAACTGTTTTGACGAATTAACGATAACGGGTTCTAAGGTGAAGACCACTGTAATAGGCCAAATGATGACTATGTTTGGTCATATTAACGATCTCGATTTAGTAGAGCTTTGTCAAAGATATAAGAGAGATAGATTGATCAAGGCTATATATCGCCACTGTCATTCTATCAACGTATTAAATAAAATGAAATTTGGGGGGGGGACAATTAGATCTAGGGCCTATACTTTTAGAGCGGCAATATGAGATGCACATTATCTCTATACGTTTAGATTATGCAAGAAAATGATGCATTTCTAAATTTTCTATTGCCCAATTTTTTTTAATGTTAAAAATGAGTGACTTTCTATAAAGTATATTTGGTGCGACATAATACACGTTTATAGAATGACAGCAACGATGTAAAGACCTATGTCAATGTCATTGAAATGAGTTGGTTTTGAATGAATGGAAAATGTGTGGTGACTACTCATCAAGACGAAGCAAGGTACCTACAGATTGTGTTCACACTGTGACTGTCTGATAGTGATAAAAATGATAAATAATGTATTGTGCTTCCTCTTTCTCAAATTCTATCCTCTTATTGGATAATTATTTATTCTTAATGATGTTAGATTCAAAATGTTGGTGTTTGGTTTTCAGTCCTATATTTTTATTTTTCCTAAAATTGTTTGATTTGTTCATTGCACTTGCTGCTAGCTAATTCTGCTTTTTATAATGCCAAATAAACACCATTTATTGCCACAACACTTCCTAAATAGGGGTTTTGTTGAAATTCCTCATGGTTACCATTGCCTTTTTTGCTTACTTATAGACCTATTTTGGCAGCTTGTCTTGCATATCCCCGTGTGCTGTTGATTAAACAAATGTCGACAGCGACATCAAAGTCTGCGAGTGAACCACCATTTCCATTCCATGGATTTCCACTTAAGATTGATACATGTGCCTCATTACAAAGTCAATAGCTATACTGAGTGAAAGGCAATGGTGAGAGGATGCAACTCTGTCATGCTCTGGTCTTGACCCTAAATGTTATTGTTGCTTCACGTTTTTACAACGTAAACTATGTTGAAGAATTTGTGCAGTCACAGGAAGTCAATCCTGGCATCCATAAATTAGCATGTTAAATTGCCAGTGAATTGAACATCAGTTACAGTAGTTCTGTGAGGCGAATAATCCGGAAAGATTTAAAATTAAAAGCTTTTAGAAGGGTAAGAAGTAGCTGAAAGTCAGAAACTGTAAAAGAAAAAAGAAGGCAATGTTCTAGATATTTACTAGACAGATGATACACAGGAAATTCGAAAAATCATATATTCACTGACGAGAAGAATTTTACCTTTGAAATTGTCAGAAATTATCAAAATGACATTGTTCATGAGAACAAACAAAATGGAAATTCTTCTAGATAGACTATCATGAATCCTCTTGCTTTTCTAAAAAAAAAAATAAACTGATGGTGCCTGCTGGTATTTCTTTGAATGGCAAAACAAACATTTTCTTCATTGATACGAAGAGAGCTAAAGTTAACTTAGAACGTTACATCAAACTCCTCCATGAAAAGTTGCTGTCGAGTCGTCAACGCCTCTATCTAAATATGGTGACTTTATTTTACAACAGGATAGAGCAACTTCTCATGAAACATAGCAATATTTAGAGAAAACAACATTAACTTCATTTCTGAAGATGAATGGCCACCTCAGTCACCAGACTTAAGTGCCATGAATTATGCCATTAGGGACTCCGTTGCAGAAAAAGTTTCAATAACTGAGCTAAAAGAAAAGATAGAACAGTGCTGGCAAAAGATCACCCTTGAGAAGGTACGATCTACTATATGATCGTGGAAGAAATGCTATGAAGTGTTATTTCCCAAAATGGTGGTTCTACAGATCACCTGAAGAATTAGCACAAGACTGAATATGGCTGCCATTTTGCATAAATATGAGATTTCATTTTCTAACAAACTTTGATGTAAAGGGATTTATTTTAAAACTCTTCAGTTGATTTCCACAAAATTTGAAAAATAAATGCAAAATAAATTGATCCTGAAGTGTGAGAAGTAAGTGTGTATATCTGATTTTTTGTTTTTCAGATAAGTCCTGTGAGTTGGTTTACTTTGGCCCACCCCCCAATATATGTAAAGGCAAATAGGGTGTTTAATTTCTAGATTTAGATTTAGCTTTTGATTATGTAATCATATAAAAAAAGATGTAATTCCTGTCCTATGCTTGATATTGTTGTCCATTGTTGCTAATACTAATATGAAAAGTAGTTGTTTTTTGCTTAACAAAAAGAAGAGGTAGCCTACAAGGATGGTCATTTGATTTATGACATTCCAACATTTGCCCGCACCATGGATCATTAAATGCAATTGATTTAACCCCCAATCCCATCCTTACCCCTCTCCCCTCTATTTATCTACATAGAATCTTTGATCTGTTGCTGTTTCATAAAATGGATTTGCCTTTCAAGTGTTCGCATGATGGTTGTTCAAAAGCCTTTAGACGCCGAGATAGGCTTGAAATTCATTCAAGAACACACACTGGAGAGGTAACTATTAATATGTATTACAGATCTATTCACTGCATTTCAAAACTAATGTGGGTTAAATGGTTGTAATATTATGTATAATGATTTCTCATAATTTTCCTCTTAAAACTGATATGAACTTAGTTGTTCATTTCAAAAGTGATAAAATGACAAGACATAACATTTTTTCTTGAACCTTTTTCCCCCTCTGTTTGTAGAATTGTTCAAATTAGATTTCCTATTAATTCAGAGCTGCAACCAATACAAATTTGAGATGAAAATACAAAAATACAAATTAGGTGATAAAAATACTAATTAAAGAATTCAAAGTTTTTGCTGGTTTTCGCCTCAAGACAGCGTATAACAGGGCTTGTTGGTGGCCTTGAACTTGGACATTGCGTGTTTGGTAAAGGGTGTGTATTAGTATGCCAGTATTTTTTTAGAATATTTTTTATTAACATTTCAACTTGGAATTTATTTCATTCAAGGTAATCTACTCTTTTTAATTGGATTTATATATTTTAACTGGACCATGCATGTGTGTAAATATTTGAGGTTTGATGTTATAAAATTATTAAGTATGACGATGTGAACATTGGTTGATAAAATACAAATTTGCAGATGAAAATACATATTAGGTACTCTGTGGATACAATTTCTACAAGTCTTAGGTTGGCAGCTCTGTTAATTTTTTTCCTTTTCAGTTTATTTATGTAATTTGTTGCTTAACTTTGTACAGATTTGTAATACTATTTTGTAGTGTTGTCAATTGACTGGTGTGCATCCATTTCATGTGGCTAATCATCAACCGGTCGGATAATGAGCTCGGGTGAATGGATAACATCCAAATCAAACGAGCAGTCAGAAGTGTGCGGGCAAATAATAACACATCTCACTCTCACGTCCCTCTTTATTGGAGTCAGTTAAGGCCTATACTGTTGTTTCATCTAGATCTAGCGGCTTAGTGCTGTTTATTTTTTGCCTACACTCTACCAGTTTTACCAGGAGAAGAGCATGGGATGGTGCTGCACTCCTTAGATTAGACTTGTTTGATGTCTTACAGCTGGGTTGTGTTGATTCGTTGCTCTCTGTGACTTTGTGTTGTGTGTGTGTGTTAGTTGGTAGTCACGTTTAAGTGACCAGAACTTAAGTTAAGGCCAGCTGACCAACCATCTACTCAACCACCTGTTTGCCCATCTGTTAGGGTCACGAATAAAGTCTGGTCAAGTGCTCGTATCTGTATCCATGGATAAAAAAGGAACAAATGCACATTACCGGTTGATAACTTCATGTTCTGATGCAATTTAACTATGCTATTATGTTGTTGTAACATTTATTTGTCAATTTTATATATTATTCTTCAATTATTGATGCCTAATTGTCAATACTTTCATTAGACAACTCATAGAGAGATACTTAAGGCCTACATCTAACTGGCTCAATAAGAATCAAAATGCCATTAGTACAACACATTATCTTATCATCATCCTCTTTGTTCTTCAGCGCCCGTTTACCTGCAGTGTTCCTGGTTGTCAGAGCTCCTATGCAAGGTCTCAGCATTTATCTCGGCATATCGAAAGGGTTCATTCTCTCAAGTATAAACTTAAACAGAAAGAAATGTGAGCAATTCCTTTTTGTGGATGATACTGGTGTACATGGTTTTATGTTTAACAAAGTAGGAAAATCTGTAGTGTAAAATGAATATTAGTGACTCATATTAGATCAAAATCTAGTTTGATGATGAAATAATGATTGGTTTTAATTTTTTTTTAAATGTTTAAAATTTTAAGGAACCAAATTTGAATTTGAGGATCTGATAAGATCTCATGGTCAGGATTTAACAGCCAGCTGCCCTGAGCAGTATCTTTGGGTTTTTTTTTACCTCTTTGCCTTGATTATGTTTTTTTTTTAAATAAAGATGATAATACTTAAAGCAAAGATTTTTTCTTTATAAAATTACTAACGAACATGGCTGAGAAATGAGTATTGTTTTCAATATATTCTAAGTACAAAAATTTTAATTTTCTTGAATTTCAGTTGTCCCCATTGTCAAGACGCCTTTGCCGATTCCCTGAGTTTAAAAAAGCATATTCAAAGTTTTCACACTAACACCTATCAAGTAAAATTGTATCAGGTATAAATGGTTTTTAGTTGAAAAGATATTTTCAATGTCAGCTGTCAGCATTTCACTTTCTTTGAGATATAATCATTGACACAACAAAGATTTTGATGAAGAAGAAAACATCTTTATTTTACTTGTTAGTGAATCATTCTGCCTTCTGCAAGTGTATTTTGTTTAATTTGGTCTGTAATGGATTCATATATTTATTTTAAAAATCTTATATAGAGTTGTTCTTTTCTTTTTAACATTTTAAAATCCGTACCAATGCTTCAAAACCATTAATTTTAAAGGCACAATATTGTCTTTTTTATGCCAGCGAGTTTGCATTAGTCAAAGTTTTCTGTTACTTATTATTATTTTGGAATCTTTATGGTCAGGGATGATGCCCCAAGATGCCTTGGTAAGAACTTAGCACATTTAAGCGGGGCAATGCTTATTTTTTTTATATTGCTCAAAGTCTGATTGCTTGAATTCGGTCAGGAAACAACACTTCAAAATTTTTATAGACTCATTTTACATAGAATGGGTTGTTTTTCACTATTCAACCTTCTGGAAATTACTCTCTGCCAATTAGTTACTACCGTCGGAAATTCATTTTTGTTAACTTCAGAAATTAATTTTTTTACTCTGTATAACAGCACTGGCAGTGGGAGGGTAAGGAAAGTAAGCTTGACAAGTTTTGGTTGTGGAAAGAAAATGAATAGGAAAGACAAATGCAATTCTTTTACTGTTGAAGCAACGAGAAGGACAAGACGTTTTAAGCTATGAACATGAAGCCTACCTGAGCGTTGGTATGAGGATGAAATAAAAGGTTAAACAAAGCAAATTCAAGAAGCAACAAAATTAATTTATTTTGCTTTGTTTGTAATTTGTTATATGTTGCAAAATGTTGGTAATAATTATCTTGCAACTTTAAATATTTTTTCTCCAGTGTTCACAAGAAGGATGTGATGAATCTTTCCACAAGAAGCAGCAACTTGTCATGCACAGATTACAGCATGATGATACTCTCATTAAAGCGCCTAAATGTTACAGGTTATCATATTATTTTAGCAATATTGTCTTTCTTGATTTCATTTGTCATTCTGTTCGAGTTTGATTTAGTTTTTGTGATATATGTTCAAATATTGTATTTTACCAGAATTTCATGATCTTGTCCTTGATTTATTAGATGCAAAGGACAAGATTCTTGATTGATGCAAATACCTTTTACATAATATATATTGACCCATTCTCAAAAGGTGATTGCCAAATTGTGTCACTGATGATATTTATTAAAGTTGCTTAAATCCTGTAGTAAATAGCATGTTTTATTCCCATATCATAATTAGGGCCTTAGGAGATGACCACGATTCCTGGATAATTATTATGACACTTTTAATAAAACCGGTCTCCTACATTTGGATGTCACTGATGACATAAGAATGACCATAATATTTGGAACTCAAAGTAATTTTCCCATGTTAATAGGGCATAATATGTTAATTTGGTTAAAAATAAGTGTTTCTATCTACAAAGTTGCCTTGCCACTTTTATTTTCTGCTTAATTTGAGTGTTTTGACTGTCTCATCGTGACCTCCAAGTAAAATCGTAATTTTCATAATTCCCTCACAAACACAACAGACAAGGCATGCAACCCTAAACCATTTGATCTATTCTCAAAGAGAACATCATAGGTATTTTGCCCCTGGACGTCATTATGTCATGATGACACAAGAGTGTCCCACAAGTCAATAATATCCTTGATTCTGCATAATTAAGCCACTTTAAAGTCAGGGAAATTAATTGGATGTACAAAAAGAATTAAAATGATAAAAGGTATAAATAATAAATGAGATAGGCCTACTTTAAATCTAGGGAAATCAATTAAATACGCATTCATGCTTTTACAGCCCTTGATGATGCAGCTTGCTTTAGGACCTCGCCAAGAGAGTCGAGGGGATTCTTACCATGACTAGTAGTAAATGTAGTAGTAGTAGTAGTAACAGCAACATGAGGTGGTGACAATTAATTAGAATTCTATTTATCAAATTTTCATAATTTTTTCGACCCTGTGGCAACCCACTTTCCAAACACATAACAAAACTGTCATAGTCTAAAATCATAACCCTTCGTCAGTTTGAGTTGGTTCATAGAAGCAAAATAATAAACCTAGCTGAGCCACGTGGTAATGTTGACCGCTGCAGTCTATTTATAGACCAGCTCTCTTCGCATATGCTGCGTGTAGCATAGGTTGTCATGAAGGTGGTTCGTTTCTTTCTTGTCTCGTTAATGTAGAATAATCTCTGGTACATCTTTTAACACAATTATCCTCACCATACACCATATTTAGCCACCAAATGTAGAGAAAGATCGTGAAAACTAACAGGAAAGTGCTGATAACACTCCCTAGAGAGTTGATTCATCTTAAGTTTATGAGTGCATTGAGCAGAAATATGTAGGCTACCTCAAATTTATCCGTTATCTTTATTTTCTCAGTTTTGTTTCCTACTCCTACTGTTGTATGTTGTGATAACACACTTATTATAGGTCTTTGATAAATTTTATTTTAACAGATGTCCACATGAGGGCTGTGATAAAGAGTTTGTTTTTCCTGGCAGATTGAAGAGACATATAAAAATACATCAGGGTCAGTCATTGTTATGTTTTTGTGTGATTCATTGATTAATGCAGTGGGAACCTCTTACTTGGAATTTCTTTGGAATGGGTGAAAGCTTCGAATTGTCTGACTTTGAACTAAAGGAAGGTAGATAACCAAGAAAAAATTGCTTTTACACAAAATGATTGTAATGGTAGTTGGATGGGACGGGTTCAAGCTCATTGAAATGAAGCCATGCTCTTTTTCTGATTCATTATTTGAAACGTTAGGTTATCAAGTGTTCCTTAAACTTTTAATTTGTGTTAATTGAATTTTGTCTTTCCAGGTTATCATTGTGATTTTGATGGTTGTAATGAGGTTCTACCAAACTGGTCTAAACTGAGGAAACATAAAGCCACTGTTCACTGCCCAAGTAAGCATTTCATTTAAAGATTACACATACATAATACAATGATAAATTTTCTTGCATGATTTCCCGTCTCAAGGCTGCAATTGTCTCTTGTTCATCAAGAGGATGGTAATTTGATAATATTGCCAATATCAATTTACTTCATTGCTTACAACCATTCCGTTCTTTTTGATTTTTCAGCATTTAAGTGTAATTCATGTGGAATAGAGTTCAAGAGAAAACCAAGTTTGACACAACACCTCAAAGTGCATTCTGAAGATTTTCAACCAATTTCATGCACATGGGCAGGTTGCAAGAGGACTTTCCAGTACCCCAAAAACCTGCGACAGCATATCCGCAGCTTTCACAAAGGAGAAGAAGTGTTTAAAAAACGTTCAGATTCAAAGGTGACTTTCATATTTTTAAAATTCTTTTTACATAATATTCTTAATAAACCTTCAACTGTTATACACCAGTCCATTTGAAAGGCGTTTATATTCCCAAATTACTTGCCGTAACGATTATGTAATGGATTTGAGATATGACTTAATTTGTGAAGGAAGAAGGGCTTGGATTCGAACTATCTACTATTCAAAATAAAATTAACTTTTTTTATTGTCCCTTTTCCATTTAATTTCAAATCAAAATAAATGCCTTTCATAAATGTTGTTTGGTTCTGTTTAATCTTTGTTTTCAATTTCTCATTGATTTGGCATCATGAGTTCATTCACTTTTTATGTGCATATATATGCTCTTTCTGCTTTGAACATTTTTTCTTAACATTGATATATATATATAATCTGACTTTCTGATTGTCTGATTTATGACCTAAAAAGTTATGTATAGATAAGATAAGTTTTTCTCTATAAAATGCACTTAATAGCTATGTACTTTTTATTTCTAGTAATATTTTTTTTTAAAGAATGGAAAAATGTTGAAATTAATTTTCTTTTATTTGAAGAGACTGCAATATAGATCATGTTGGTTGCTTCAATAGTAACTTTTGCACGACCTGTAAGAATTAAATCTACCTTTTGTGGAGAAATCTACTCATAGGTTTATATCATTGATTATTTTTGTTCATTCAGTCGAAGCCAAGGAAGGAAAGGAAGAAAATATCTCATGCTGCTTTTATCTTTGGCCTAGATGATCGAGGCAAGGTAAGATTTTAAGTTAGCTCTTTACCTTTCATAAGATTGCTTTGGTATGTTGATTTTTATGAATAATAGAGACTTGTTGATATTATGACACTATAAGAGCTATTGTAAGTTTGGAAAAATAAAAAATTACTATTTTAACACAATGCATAGAGCTATTATTATTAACATTATGGATAAACCTTTGATTTGTTAAGAAAGGATAATTGTAATAATAATGATAATAATAATAATAATACAAGAAATCAAAAATTATCTTAATGTCCTTTTTAAGTCACATACACATTACAACATTCTAAAAAGGTGAGTTGTCAATTTTAATTTTTAAATATTAATCAGGCAAATATGTTTCAAGGTCTTCAAAGGAGAAGAATGTATGTATAAAAGATAGCTGGTGTATACCTACTTAATAATATTACAAACTTATAAGGTTACAAAGGAATTTGAGAAATTAATATAGCTATGAAAATATAAACTAGAACCATAAAAGGGAAGTAAAAGATATGGTTGTCTCACTTCTGTAGCTTTGTGTAAAGTATATATATACACTTTTGTTTGATTTCTGCAGGAACTAAAGGTTAGTCACCATGGTCAATCTGAATGCCAAGAGGTGAGCATGATTTTAATGTAGGCCTACATAAAATGGAACATGAATGTCTTGGACAAGTTATTTTTTAAAAACTCAGCATATTTTCATGATGCTTTTTGCTTGATTTTTTTTATTCTCTCTCATCCAGAATGCATCATCATCTATGGATCATGAGACTGGGGACACTTGTTCCAGATTACAAAGCCTTAATACAGATTTAGAGGCCATTGTGTTTTCCAAACCGACTGATGATGTGTCAGATCTTGCAAAACTGGTTCCACCTCTAGGAGATGATGAAATTGAGGATTGCTCAAAAAATGCTATAGATTCTACATTTATCCCTGAAGAAACTGATACATTTGAAATATCCACTTTAATAAGAGATGTGATAAGTCAAGGTATCTTTTGATGTCCAGGCATTCTGTGAAATAAAAATGATAAAAACGAAAAATACAACAACCCAGCATTGTATTTTCTTCATGTTTGATACACATGTAGTTTTAATTTTGATGATATTGTTTTTATAGATCAGATAAAGCTTGCTAGAAAGACTAAAAGTGAATAATTGATCCTCGTCTCACTTCCCCAATTATAAACAAAATGTTCACGTATGCATCCACTTTTACCCATCCCAACTCTCCGCCTTAAATTATTGTTTTAATGATCTGAAAGACATCCTAATGTAAGATGGAAATGCGCTACTGGTCATGGAATTAGAAATTAGGGTGAGAATTTTAGATCTAGATCAAGATGAAAAATCGTCAAACTATGAGGTAGATTTCTACGTTTGGCATTGAATCTAGAATCTGATCCAACCCTTTCCCCAAATTCAAATTCCCAATTATTCTTCCCTTCTATTTGAGGCTAATTCAATCATTAAGTTATAACAGTCGATAATTTTTTCCAAAACTAAACCCAGGTCTAACCTTACCTTACTCCTTTCATCCTTCATCTCAAATCAAGTCTACATTTCAGCCTTTAAGATCCTTATAAAGACTTCAATTCAATTACAATGATACAGAACTATTAGCACTCTACCCAGATTCAATATTATTCTCTCTGCTTGATTAGTTTTGTCTAGGTCTAAATCATTGGTTTCTGAGTATTTCAAAATGGCTATTTTAAAAGCCGGCACTTTTCATTTCCGCCTTCTCTCTATCCAATGGGAAATTTTAAAGAAACTCCTTGCTATGTCACAAGAAAACAACTGAAAGCGCCTATCCTTACAATTACAATAAATAAAGAAAAGAAATAAATTAAGAAATTAATGCCTATGATTAAAGAAATATGGTCTAAGAAACTATACATAAAATAAGTGATAAAATAAACATGTCAGAAGAAATAGTAATTAATAAATTCAATTTTTAGACATGAATAACATCTCTTAAATCACTTCTATAAAATCTAAATTCAACTACTCAATTAACTAAAACTATTATGAGTTTCCTTGCTATGGAGGGCCCTCTGTAATCATCCAGAAATTGGGTGATAGGAGGCCTGGGGGCGGTGAGCTCTCTGGAGACGGGTTGATATTTATATAGTGGATTGAGGCGAATGGATTACCCCATCAAAACAAAAGCGAATCATATGCATCATTCAGTCCTATTGGTTGGTTGACTTGATCTGATAAATGATTTAAACCCATCGAGGAGGGTAAGACTAAAGTCTGTATACCACCAGAGTATACAAAAAACCCAAAAACAATCAGAACGCAAAACACAAGAGCTTCCGAATATCTAAATGCTCATATAAATCTAATGCAGGACAACCCTAAGGGGTAAAGGGGTAAAATAAAAGCAAATGATCAAATGACAGCTCGAGTTGAAATGAGAATTCCGATGGGTTCATAACGATAAGATGGTTTTATCCTCGATTATACAAGACTATAACAAAAGCAATACAAACACAGATCAGATGCTATCACTGTACTATTTCTAATTTCTATACAACTAAATAACTCTAACAAAATATCATCCTAAATATACGTATCTCCCTTTTCCACTAAACCTCTCTTCCTCTAAAGTGATGACTGGCCTCTTCTTGGAGATTGCAGTTGGAAAGTAGCCGATCGATCTTTTTAGCAGGCTATCTTGCTAAAAAGGGACGTCATCCTCCCTACTATCAACTGAAAGAGTTGGCAAAGGGCAAACTGGGCCAGGGGTTGTCTATGACGCCCATGTGAATAAACTGGTGTGCTATTAGAAGGTGTCATTTGCTCATAAATAGAGTCTCTAGTCGTGCGATTGAAAGTTCGGCAGTTGCCACTCTTCCTCAGTCACAGTCCGTTCATATTTTTGGCGCTGGTTCTATATCTATAAAAGAGGACAGGGTACACACATGTCATTGATCTCCTCCAAAACCACTGAATGGGCAGCTTTGGGATTTTCACATATTGAACTCATTATATCTCCCAAATCTGGTCGGATAAAATCT
>JASKDV010042627.1:0-15956 GCA_032466395.1 Aegires albopunctatus | reverse complement strand
ACTAACTACCAACCAAGCCACTAACTAACTACCAACCAAGCCACTAACTAACTACCAACCAAGCCACTAACTAACTAGCTAACAGCTAACTAACTAGTTAACTAACTAACTAGCTAGCTAACTAACTAACTAGCTAACTAACTGGCTTACTAACTAACTAACTAACTAACTTACTAACTAGCTAACTAACTAGCTAGCTAGCTAGCTGCTAGCTAACTAAGATATGTCCTAAACTTCGTACTGGTGGCTTTTATTATTTAATTATTATTCTGATGTGAACAAAAAGATGTGCCTTTAATGGACAATAAAACGTAATACATGAATTGAATTGAATTGAATTGAATAGAATTGAACCAATTGGATTGAAATAAAAAGTCACGTATTACCTCTGACCCCTGCGTGCGTAGTACAATGTAGTCGGCAATGTAATGAGAAGACAGAAAATGGAACGTATTGTCACAACAGGAAAAAATCGAAAGCAAAAAACCCCCCCAAAAAACAACAACAAAAGGCAAAAGGAAGACAGAGAGAAAAATAAATGTTGGATGGGCATGGCAAAGTGGTTGGGAATGGAGGGACACAATCGTCAACGCTACTTTGCATGACACTTGATGATGATGTGATGATGATGCTGCTGACGATGATGCAGGGTAGTAATTAAACTTAAACTAAATAAACTCTGGAGGAGTTTCATCCCACACCCTGTCTTACAAACCGGAAATGTTTCGTATACATCATCTTATGTCATAAGTGGCTGGTATTTCCCAAGATCCGCTTTTCTTACCGAATAACTTTCTCATACATAGTACATAGCGTTTGCGTTTGACTGGGTGGGCAATAGAATATTGTGTGTGTGTATGTGTGTGTGTGTGTGAGTGTGTATGTGTGTGTGTGTGTGTGTGTGTGTGTGTCAGAATGATGTGTATAATGGAGTTCTGTCTATAGCTCCAGTGTATGTATACTAACCCGAGTATATATTATCATACGTATGAATGAAAAATGGATTAGACTAATAAAATTTTCACGTGCGTTCAATTCGATTTCTATCCCAGAAGACTGAGAATTGCCACTGGTACCTTCCATTCATTGAGGTAGGCCGTACACCTTCATCTATCTAATTACATTTATTACTAAAAAGTATTACAATCACGTTTCCGGCACTCTTGCCATTATTATCATTATATATCTTCTCTCAAAAAATATTATTTGGCGAAAAGTCGTAAAAAACACAGCCCCTCTCCAATCAGAAAAGGCGTCTAAACCACTGAATACTTTAAGTTGAAACTTTCCATGATCCTTCGTGTATGTCCCGATCATGTTTAAGATCACAATTTATTATTATTAGAAATCAGATGGATTTTGTGCAAATATTACGGCATTTTTGTTTACGACTTTATTGATGACATGTGTATGAAAGTATAATTATTCTTTGCACTTCTAACATCGTGACATTGTGGCCGAGTGGATAAGGCGATGGACTTTCAATTTGAACGTTGTGGGTTCGTCTCCCATTTCGGTAGATTTTTAAAATTTTTAATTATTATAATTTTTTCTTTTTAAATGTTGGCATAACCACTTCTTATTTTGGCATCGCTATTCTTATGGCTGTGGCCCGGTGGCGTTTTGAATAATATTATTCCTCCAGTGGTGTATTTTTTGAAATTTTCAAAATATTCGTTTATAAGTTCTAAGTTTGAAAAGTCATCTTTCTCTATCAGATCGAAGTAGCTGCGTAGGAACATTCATTTTAACATTTTCCCCGCCTTTTCATCATACCACTGTCTTCTCCCTTCCTTCCTTACAATATTTAGATCTACGTATTCCTATTATCCAGTTCAAATGAAAATCCGTTCGTGCAACGGAAGTTCAGATTGTAATATATACTGAGAGGCATAAAAAAGAATCCCCTTATTTGAAGAGTTCCAAAATTCGAAATAATAAAGGGATTGATTTTAAACTTTAAGGGCATTAGGACTACGTAGTTGTACACTTGCGCAGCAAATAATACGATTTTACATGGAGTTAAAAAGAAATTATGATCAGTTAACCACGTGGTATTCACATTCTGAAATTTCAGCAATATCTGGTATGTAAGTCCACCCTAGGCGTTCACGCACGCTCGACATCTTTTGCAGAAATTACAGAACGTGGGTCCATTCTTCCACTAATGCACGACAACGTTAATGCTGAAAGTCGGTGACAAATCTGAGGAATGCGCAGGCCATTCTGACGTTTTTTCGAGAAGATGCCGTTGGCAAATACGAGCTGTGCGTGCCCGTGTTGAAACGCAAGCACATCGCAAAAAAAAAAAAGAAAAAAGGCATTGCACTAATACGTCATTGTATTCTTGTCCTTTCACAGCGGCAGTAATGGCCAACGAAGGTGCTGCTCTGCCAATTCCATTCTTTTGAATCTACGACTATGAGGTTCTGTCAACAGCTAGCTATGGTCCTACGTGCGGCCTTCTTCTAGCATATCATTGAGGCCATGAGCATATTGTAAACTCCGTTGAATTGATGTTTTTTCGTTTTCTAAGAAACTGCTACGAAAGTTTCAGTCGCCATTTGAAAACGTTTGTGTAAAAGCAGTAGCATTATTTGACGATCGTCGCGCTCTGAGGCAACACGAGGCGCTCCGGTTCTGGGCCTGTTGGCTAAAGTACCGGATATTTGATAACGGTTCCTGAGTCTATTGATTGTAATGTGGATGCAGCCAAACACAAGAACAGCCTCTGCGAGCAGACATCCCAACCTCTAGCATTCCTAATACTAATACACGTCCTCGCTCCTCGGGGCTTAATCTCGGCATTGTTCAAGTGAGGTTCAAGCGTTTACGACGATGAAATTTTACTTTTATACCGATTTTAAGAAGAAAGGGCGCGAAAACTGTAAATATGCACGTGCTCCACGTGGAATAGAGAGAATAAGATAAATTGCGAACAAAAAACTCACCGAAATCCGTAGTCCAAGGCCCAGGCACCTAGATACAACTATAGTGCTCATTGTTTGTGGTGATATATTAACTTTGACAACATTTCAAAAGTGGATACTGTTATATGCCACTCAGTTTATATTAGTCTACTTAGTGCCATTTAATAATTTGAAGTGCTTCTTTTCCTCCCTGGCAGCTTTTCCCCCTCTTCTAGAACCTATTTATTCTAGTATGTACTTGTGGTATTTTATAGTTTTTTGAAAACCATCTCTTCATTGAGTTATATTCATTTTATATATTCTACTTATTAATTGAAGTGCTTCTTTTTCCTTCTCGACAGCTACTTTCACCCTTCTAAAACCTATTCCTTCTATTTTTCTTCTCTTTCTTTTAACCAGCCTTCTTTCTTCTTACCATTTCCACGGACGCTGAGATGACTCAAGAGGTTGATATAGAGCCCTTAAGTTAAACTTAAAAACTACAAATAACAAACATATCTATCCACTATTGTTGTATTTGCATTGAATCTACCCATTTCAACTACTTGACCTCAGGATTTTCCAGGACCGCCATTCAGACATTCAAGTGTGTTTGTTTTTTTTACATATATGCTAAAATTACACACGGGACCTCCTGCATATTATTATAGTAAGTCTCCAATAGGACTTGACACTCATTTTATCCTAGCAATTTCTTAAATGTGAGGATAGGGGGCAGTAAAGTTGGAAACCCGAAAAATTGGATTTTAAATTCAAGCCTATCCGGATTTGAATTTACACCACCGGTGTAATAGGACAGAATATACCCCTAACTGCCCTCGCCAACATAACCTTTTTTTATGTGCAAATTATGAGTGTTTTGATCAATGATGAAGACCATAGAGGCTCACATTAAATGTTAACCAACTAGATAGCTATCATCATTAATATGTATCATATGCAAATGTCACAGCTCAGTTTTATAAAAATAGGCTGATAAACTTGTGAGATGCAACAAGGATGTAACGAATACCAAAATAGAACAGTTCGCTGTGACGCGAATGGCTGAGACGAAAACGAGGCTTTTAATACTTCCCCAAACGCGCCGTGTGGCGAAAAAAGCCTAGTCGGCGAGGACAGTAAGACACCCCCATTACTAGTAGAACACATTATCGCTGCAACAATGTTGTAAGACTCATACGTTTATAGCGTAATACAGGAATGTCGCACAACACTGATAAAATCATTTTCTCCCTCAGCTGTAGTTGGTGGTGCTTGGTGGTGCATTCTGTTCTAGGACAGAATACCAAAGAGGCTATATAATAGTTTCTTTGAGAATACACCCCAGGGAATAATCTGTCCCCGATCACGAAATTCTGTAAAATTCGGAGCCCTACCATGAATTTATAATTATATCTATTTAATGACAATTTATAAAACTTACAAATCCAAAAAGGGCTCAGCATACTTTCTTTTTAAGCATGGAGTCTTTAGTTCCTTTCAACTGAATCATTTTAAGTTGCAATTTTTTGCCTCCCTTTCACTTATTGACTATTACCTCTACCTTCTAACTCCCTCAGTAGCCTAGTGGTCAACAGTTCAAATACGAGACACTCAAGCAGCTCCACTCACCGACACCAATCGACTGGGTGACTAGGTGGGATTGTATCCCGCTAGATACAAATTTTCTCGATAACCACTGGTCATTAGCGGTGTGTCCTTGGGTAAGATACTTTGTTCCATCTACCTCACTCGACTAAGGTGTGAATGAGTACCCGGCCGTTAAGAAAGTTTTGTCCGTGTCCAAAAATTGCAACTGCGCCTTACAGGCTGCCAGTCTTGTCTTATCTGTTCTGAGTTGCTGTTGGCCAGGGGAAGTTGAAAATCATTGTAAAGTGCTTAAAGCTGAGTTTCCTTGAAATTGAGCGCTACATAAATGGGCTCTTTAACACATCCAACCCATCTAACTATTGGACGATCTACACATGTTTTTCATATTCAAATTTGGGAATAGAAAACTCAGCCATTTCCATAAAGCTAGAATTAAAGATAGCTTTAGAAGCCAGATAAATTTGTTTGTATAATATTGTGACCAGCTAAGATGGGATGTACAAAGAAAGAAAGAAGAAAGCCTTGACAATTATAAATTGTGGTTAACGGCAGTATGAAAAAGTTATAAAACAGGGGTGCTCAACCAGTTGATCGCGATCTACTGGTCGATCTTCAAGTGGTTGGCAGTCGATCGCGGGATGACTGCAGGTCGAACCGGCGAGGTTTGTTTTTCCTATCTGTCTTTGTATTTTGGCGGATCGTTTTTCTTGAATTGGCCATGGCGGGTTTGTGTCAGTTTTTTCTTTTCCCCTTGTGAATGTGGCGGGTTGAAATAAAACATATGGCGGGATGGCAAAAATTGTGTCAGTTTTTTCTTTTCCCCTTGTGAATGTGGCGGGTTGAAATAAAACATATGGCGGGATGGCAAAAATTATCTCCAAAGACTGGGATATGTAAAAGTAGATCCCATGTCAATAAATGAAGGTTGAGCACCCCTGTTGTAAAAGTAATTAGAGGTAGATTATAATTTCCCTTGAATTTTGACTTATCAGTTCATGACTGTCCGCGATGAAAGTAATGACTTGATTTTCATTGTTCTCTTGTATAGTTTCATCATCAAAAATATAATATTAGTATACAAATTATCACGTAGGACAGCAACAGATTTCAGAAAGTTCAAAATAAACGTTAAAAAGAATTTGACCAACCTGGTGAAAGCAAATAGGGCTCTTCCGCGGTGCCTAGTCCACGCAGACGAGGATAGGGGGGTGGGAATACAAGATCCATTTCCGGAGAGTCTGGGGACAGGTTTAGACTGGAATGTTGGTCAACAGCATCCGGATTTCGAGACGGACTATTTCCTCTCAGCCGTAATGGAGGGACTCGCTGCCTTAGGTTGCTTCCCCTTGTAGGAGACATTGAATTGTTATAACTCCTCGCATTCGTGGCTACATTGGACCTGGAGTTACCCCCACCTCGCGTGTTATTTGAATTTCTTCTTCTCGGCCTTGTAGGGTTAACCGTATTGACACCCCTTGAAATGGAATCGCTATTAACTATGTGGGGAGGGATGCCATTTGTAGCAAGATTGTTATTGTTGGGACTACTGTAATTAGTACGATTATCTCCACTATTGTTCACGGTTTCATTGGATCTTCTTGACCCAGAGAGGTCATTGACAATGCTTGGTAATGGTAAGTGAGTGAAGCTAAAATCATTTTCGACGTAGGAGTCTCGATTGTCTGGATTGTCTCGATTTGCAGGCCGTCGTTCTCTAGCATTAATAAAACTCTGAGAATTTGCTGGGGGTCTTCTGATATTAGCGGCCCAATTGTTGTATCTATTCCTGTCTCGCGGAGGTCGTGGCTGTGCATTGGAATGATTAGGAGGAGACCCACCCTCTGCCTCTCCTTCTTGATTATCCATAGTTTAAAAATAAAATGAAATTATTCACAATGATGCGTAAGGAAACGTATTGGTCATTTTGAAGCAGTCAAATGATTTTCCTTGAGTTTACCTGTAATAGAAGAACGTTAAAAATGTTTTCAAACTTTTATATATTTAAAAGAAGAACTTGGAAAATCAAAACTTGCATTCAAACATAGGGATATACTTAGAGTTGGGAAGCTCCAGAAGCACATGTGTCATCTGCTTTAATATTAAAAATTAATTGGAGTAATAATTGAATTATCTGTAATTAAAAAATATAATTAAAATAATATCAAGTTTGGAACCTATTTAGAGGCAATATTTTTGTAGGTAAAAAACCCCATAAAAATAGATTTGATCTAGACACAAAATACAGAAAAACTGCTTCAATAGGTCTATCCATGTCCTAATGCCCGTTTCAAAACCCCAATGCCCGCAATTTCATTGAAACCTTATCTTCTTTTTTAAATTTCTAAATTGCCATTCTAAAAATAAATGCTTCTTTTTTGTGTTTGATTTGCATATATATAGTAACAAAAACGTACATTATACAGCGCTTAATCCATTTTTAAAAGGGCAACTTTAAGCCGGCTCTAATATAGTGTGGGTCTATCTGTTGCATAGCCTTCAATTCCCTACGTGGTTGATTGATTTCAACTCGAGTAATCTGGATCTTGTATCAACAAAAGAAGATGCAGTTCAGACTTAATTTAATTGTAACAAAATGATGACCTTTGGATTAATCTTATTCATAACAAGTATTCATTCTGAATTTTCTTATTCCAGTAAAATTAATTCACTCAGAGTAATTTTGATCTTACAAAAGGATGTTGTTTGGTCTTATCATACTTTTGTAAAAGGATCCTGTATGTTCTAATCATATTCTGGGAAAAGAATTTCATTTGATCTTATCATATTCTCATAAAATTATGTTATTCAGCCTTGCTTACTAAACCATATTCCCATGAAAGAAAGTCATTTCATTTTATCATATTCTTGGAAAATGATGTCAATAATCTTACTCATTCTGATGATCTTTGAACTTATCTTATTCCAGAATCTAATAAGCGATAAAATTGATTTTATTGTATCATGATGTTTTTTATTAATGAAACACATTCATTCAATTATTAATGCTTATAAATCTAAGATCTGATTGTAAATTCTCCTTCCACCTTTTGAATGACAGAGATTAAAATTATATAAAGATAAATCCATTTTCATGACAAAAAATCCTCTTTTGTAAATGTAAGATGTACGCGTTTAACTGTCATAAAAATAACACCCTTATTTTATAGTCTGTTGAAGAGAAAAACAGTTCAATTAAAACATGCATGTGCACTGATTCTCAATGAAGAAGAATGAAAGTCAGTTATTAAGAACACCTGAATATTACTTTTAACGAATGGAAAGTAAACTCTATGACAAGGGCAAAAATAGAACATTCCAAATGGGTGAAGGCTAGTTTAGATTTGGATCAACCTAAACTCGTTATTGTATCAAAGTTCATGAAAAGTTTTTGAACACAGAATATGTAGGAATGACAGAATAATCATCAGATAAAATATGTAATGGCACACACAAATTTTGAATGGAGTAGAGATTAAAAAGTTCCATTCTCTAATAACGCATCAGAATTTTGTATTATTGATGTTGAAAGACAGACTATAACTCACTGTGGACCAAGCCCGAGCCAAAACATATGTTGGGGACCAAGCCCGAGTTTTTCCGGGTTGCCATAATTAACACTATGATTTCATCTACTATAAATTCAGCTTACTTAAAACTATTTTTGCAAAAAACTATACTAAGCAAATGCAAAAGGCAACCCAGAACATTAAACTACATGATTATGTCAAACTACATGCACAATTTTAGCTCTCTCAAGTGATCAGAACGTATTATCCAAATGAGGTTTTGAAAATGTATAAAATGGTTGGTCCCTGGGAGTGCGCTGGCTCAAATAGGCTGGTCCAGTGAGTTAAAACTCATCGTATGAAACAAAGTTTTGTAAAATTTTTGTCAATTACTACTTTACTTTTGCAATCAGATGAAAATTATCATTTTTTAAGCAAGTATCCAATCAATGTATAATTAATTGTTACAATTGTTGGTATTCCTCTCAATACTGTATTTCAATGTTTTGTGTCTCTGATTTGCAAACACAGCATTGCAGATTCTAGACTGGACTAAGAAAGTGCTTTAGACCACCAACATAGGTGAAGCAGTATTTAAAAGCAGGGTTCTAATTTATGTTTGCTCGATTAAAAGAGTGTAAATACAATATATATATATATATAAATATTTTTTTTTAATTGAGGCATAGGTAGTGTTTCAATATCTGTTAAATACCTCTAATCTAATCTTCGCTTTGCCTCCAGTCATAAATTTGAAGTCTTCCATTGCTAATATCATTCTCTACAGTGTACTGCAAAATGGTATTTAGGTTTGCCCCGGGTGGGGTCACTGAGATAATGGTATTATTAAAAGCAGGGTTCTAAATTATGTTTGCTCTTTTTAAAATGTTTAAATACATTATATATATATATATATATTTTTTTTTTTTTTATTTATTTATTTATTTTTTTAAAATAGAGGCACAGGTAGTGTTTCAATATCTGTTAAATGCTTTAATCTTCGCTTTGTCTCCAGTCATAAATTTAAAGTCTTCTGTCACTAATATCATTCTCTACAGTGTACTGCAAAATGGTATTTAGGTTTGCCTGTGGGTGGGGTCACTGAGAAATTGGGTTACATCAGGGTTACACCGTGGTCACCCATCTGTGTATTTGTCGGCTCTTTATGGTTAGGCTAACGAGCGCTTTTCGTAGTTTTCTAACAAAATTGCAGAATTAACTTTTTCGCTTCAGTTAACTGCTATGAATATGAAAAAATAAGAAAAATTATGCGTTCAAAGTGACACTAACATACTTTTATCACAGGAAGCTGAAAGAAGAAAATATACATATAAATGTCAACATCTATGTCTGAATAAACTGAATGAAGATAGATCTAGGCCTCAAAATAGTGTTTGATTATATAATCAATAATATATCAACACCAAATATTTCAGGCTTGGTCCTCCTCAGTGAGCTCAAAAGAGAGATAAAAACGCTCTCAATGTCAAATAACAATGTCAAGCTCTATGTATTTTTAAACCAAAGCCCTGAACTTTCTAATGCTAGAGGTGTGATTCCCAACTACGTATCTTATTATAATATAATGACAGATGGCCTACAAATAATGAGGAATCTTACCAAATATCTAAATATAGGCTAGGCCTATAGTCAACTACCCCAGTGAAACAGTGCCATCTGTGACACAGAGCCACAAAATCTTTCTAATGTGTAAAAACACTACTCTTGATTTGAAAAGTGGCTGATTTCAAGGTTTAGATTCTAGATCTAGATCTAGATCTAGATCTACATTATAATAGGCTACGTACATCCACTCTTTATAACTTATAGTCTAGAGATTTTATTCCTAAACCTATAAATCATGTCCTGATCATGCTCTTTACACTAGATCTAGATCTAGATCTAATTTTATACACATAGATCTAGATCTATATCTAAGCCTTCTTGAACATCAAATTAATGCCAGTGTTCCTGAATTATAAAATCCTGCCAAAGAAGGTTTTATAGTAAAATTTAGTGAATATCTGGATCTAGATCTAGATCTAGATCTAGATTCTATATCTCATCTAGATACTAGATATATATAGATCTAGATCTAGATTCTACATACATATATAGATCTAGACTCTAGATCTAGATCTAGATCTAGATCTAGTCTAGATCTAGAATCTAGATCTAGATCTAGATCTAGATCTAGATCTAGGTAGATCTAGAGTGCTGATGAAATAGTCGAAGTCACGGCAATAAGGCCCTCGATTAACAAAGCAATTTACCTTCACCTGGATGAAGAAACAGTCAAAAGCCAAGTTAGTTAGGATCTCTACCTGAATAAATTGATCATTAGCTCAAAATTGAATTTCCAAAGGATACGGATGACTAGCAAGAATTAGAGGGGAATTTTGATGTGTTTCCAAAATTTTAGTGATTAAGGGAGATCACTCTATGGAAAGAGCACCATCTAGAAAGTGTTCGTCCCCTTAGGCACGTAACCAAGACATTGCTGGATCTAAGTCTAATGGCTGTAGATCTAGAGAGGTTTCAATTTTATGGTGGGAGAGGATTGAATGAAATTCAAAATTGAAACAAAGTTGGGAGGAGAAATGGAGAAGAGAGACTGGGGTAACGATTTCAAACACTGAGATCTTACCGTGCAGTCATCCCACTAACTAAAGTGTTTAAAGTTATTTTTAGCATGAAGACGTCGACAGCTGATTAACAATCAGCAACGTAGCAAAATATGTACAATTTATATTTACCCTGAAATTTTATAAGTTGCAGTTAGTTTACAGTTTTATTCTTACACCCAAATGTTTTAGAGGAATGTATCGGCTTGTTTTGTTTATAAATTGCTTGTCTATGCCATAGGCTCATTGGTCTAAAGCGTGATCCATGCCACGCCCACCGGATTGAACTTTGACATAATATAGGGTCAGTGCAGTTACTATAAAAAGCACTTCAATTTTGAATTAAAAATCGAGTCCCGCTTTACTTGAGATTATCGATATAAAAACCTCAATTGTCAACATCTATTTTTAGTGTCATTGTTGGGAGTAATCTTGTTCTTTTCAACTACTCACAATTTAATTATTTCTTTTTCCAACCCACAACTACAATAAAAGTAGATCTATGATGTGATCCTATTTTTCTTCTTTTATCTTTTTTTTATAGCGAATGACACATTGTGTTTTTTAACCGATTATAAATAGGCATAATAAATGATATTCCAATCGCGATACTAAAACTAAAGTTTAAACTTTTGAAATTTAACGAAACGGAACAATCACGAAATATGATGTTCGATGGGCTAAAGGGAAAATCCTTAATTGTTAATTTATTTCACATTTCAGTTCAAATAACTTTGTTTATCCAAAAAAAGGGCCGATTGGGGGATAATAAAAAAAAAACAACAACAACAACAACAACTAAAAAAAAAAAAAAAACCCAATGAGGTGGTTGAATCTGCTTAACATGGTAAAATTGTTTAGAACGTTTAAACTTCTGAACAGAGAGCTAGAAATAAAATGCAAGTACTGTAGTCACATTCTTTATTAAAGCAATTATTGGTCGAATGAGCTAGATAAAAGTAATAGAAAGATTAGAAACTCAGTTATTCAGACATTTAGCCTCTTGAAATGATTGCCGTAAACATTCTTTCTTCACTAGCACTGCAAGATTGTTGAATAAATTAAATCCAGATTCTTCTTCTTCTTCTTCTTCTTCTTCTTCTTCTTCTTCTTCTTCTTCTTCTTCTTCTTCTTCTTCTTCTTCTTCTTTTTCTTCTTCTTCTTCTTCTTCTTCTTCTTTCTTTCTTTCTTTCTTTTTCTTCTTCTTCTTCTTTTTCCACTTGCTCTTTCTCTTCCTCTTCCACCTATCACCATAGATAGTGTCGTAGTGTGCATGCCCCACATTCTCCTAATTTCGGTTTCTAGATCCTTATAATTTGAGAGTATCTGTTGTTCAGATCGACGTGTTTCTTTCTGTAGGGAAAGACATGACAAAGATTTGACAAATTCTCTCTTTCTTGCCCTTAACTACTATGTCGGGCCAGTTAACCTTGATTATGTTGTCATTGTGAATATACATGTCCTCAAGTATAGTAACTTCTTTGTTTTTTATTTCTGTTTCTGGAATATGTTCATAGTATTTGTCAGTTACTATGATGTTATAGTATTTACACATTTCTCTGCTGTTTTGTTGCACCTTTGTGTGTACTACGTTTTGACTAATTCTGAACAACCGGAGACAAGATGGTCTATCATTTCATATTGTTGTGACAAATTCTGCCCATTACATCGGTGTCATCTTTCAAAGTTTTGTCTTGATAGTAATTAGTCTTTAGGCACTAATCCTGAGATGCAACGATAAATCCTTCCGTCTACGATTTTAGGCCCTATGTTTTCAGCCATTTGTTTGTTTCAAATTTTTCTACACCCTAACCATTTAGATTGTTTTGATTACTAGATACTTATATTTTGAGCGTTTATCTGTTGTGTGAAAAAAAGAAATCTTATATAAAATATAATTGATAAAAAATGATTTTGTGTGAAAAATAATAATAATAAGACGTGCCCAAGTAAAAGTGGGTTTTTTCTTTCCATTTGCTCTGTGGTTGTTGTATCTAGGGCTTGTCCTTTACCTTCTTTATTGCATTTATTCAGTTGACATCGTTCAGCTTTGATTTAAGCAATTGTCATACGTGCCTGTGGTATTCTGTTCTTATTTTCCCTTTCATCTGTGCATGCTGAATGCTTTTTCCTCATTTATGCCAACGAATTTGTAAGCGTTCACTTGTTCAAATCATGGATAGCGTTTTCAATATCAAGAGTGATGATTTTCGCATAATTTTGTTAATTCGCGTCTTTTTAAAGAAGCTCTCGCGCTTTTTTTCAAGCCCATATTCCATATTCATGTCATCCCTATAGCCTTTTACGCTTTTTAGTGAGTTTGATTTGCTGATCTAGATCTAGGTCATTTTTGGCGACGGTCTTTTAATCATCCATAAAGAACAAGTGATAAATAATGTATATCATGTTGCTTGTTTTATAACAAGATCTACCGTTCTTTCAGGAGTGAAGATAGTGGGTCAAATGTCTTTTTACTGTCAATCCAAGCTGTCGTGAGAATATTTTACCTTGCTTTACTCTCCTCCATTATGGCCATTATTTATAAGAAGCTGCTCTTAGGATTCTATAGTCTAGCTTCCTTTTCTACAGCCTTTCCGCTATCATGGAAGCAAGATGTTATTCACTATGTGGTTATACATTTGGTCTGAAAGTGGATGTCAATACCTTATACATAGTTTCTTTGGGTTGTCGGTTTCTTCATTCTTAGGGAGAGAGTAGGTGGTGCCATTTGTTAGCCAACTCGGGAATTGATGTCTAAACAATCGTTGTAATGTAAGCAAGGGTCGAGTCAGGATGTAGTACTGACAGATATTAAGTGAAAACTTTACCATGCCATTATTCTCTACGGACACACAGTTTGACTTTTTTTGGATTGCTGTTTTTGCTTCTTCTATAGAAATACCTGACCATGCTTGTTTTGATGCATGTCTATTTTCCTCCATCCATTTACATGGTGGTGTCTTTCTTGTTCCCATACGTTATATTTACTCCATTATTGTCTTTCAAGATAGCAATGTAGTAATTCGTGGTTTTGTACTCTTTGCTTTTTTTGTGTCCAATTTTTTAATATCTCTATCCATGGATCCATCTTCTGTAAATGTGCTTCCATGATATTTACACTCCTGGACCTGCTTCAGTTTTTCATTGTTTACAGAAACGTTCAGTGGACTGGGTATTCGACTGATCTTCAAAATTTCTGTTTTAGCTATGCTTATTCTCATGTCATACTTCTTACAGCTGTTGTTAAGTCTGCGGGTATGGATTTTGAGGTTTTGTTGATCTGTATGGATAATGCTTTGGTCATCTGCAAAGAGTAATTCGTTTAGCTTTTCCGTGCTTTGCTTTGTTTCTTTCGTAATTGTGTCCATAATATATGTTATGAAAAGGAGCAGAGATAATAATAACCTTGTCTTATTTATGATTTCACCTCAAACCAGTCTGTGTTTCCATCTCGTCTTCTTAAATTGCTTAGGATTTTCCAATAGAAAGCTCTCGTCCTATCCTTGACTCCATATTCCTTCAATATTTTCCATAGTTCGAGTCTGTTGACCCTTTTGAATCCTTTATCTTGGTCTACCAAGTGGTTGTTTGATTCTCTGTTAAATACAAGTGACAGACAGGCTTAGGGAACCCTTGCTTCTATTTCTTCACTCCCGCGTTGTCCTGAGTAATATCTAGATCCAATGTTTCTTTTTTAGTTGAGTTTTCAGAGTAGACCAGTCAATGAGGACGAATTGGCTACCTGACTCTATTAAAATTGTTTCGACAAAGTATCAATTTTGCTTCCTATTCGTGCCACAGTATAATTACGACAGGAAAAGATTAGAAATATTATCCTAGCTTTTGACATGACAATGTAATCATACTTTGTCGAAACAATTTTAATAGAGTCAGGTAGCCAATTCTTGTTTATCAGTGAACTGCATTACGTTAAAGACATAGATGTATTTATTTAGTCGACAGTGGCGTCATGGATACCATAAATTTCTCTGCGCTTTATGCATTATATCTTCCTCTTTGGTCAATAAATAACCCTCCAAGATATTGTTAAAATGTAGATGGAAAATCGATTTTCTTTATGGCCCACTATAATTTTCTCATAATAGCTTTTCCTTCATGTGTGTGTCTTTTATCTAGGTGTTTCATTTAAAATGACCAGCCTTTAATATACCGTATCGTAATCTATCCTAATACATATTTTTAAAATCCTCTGGTTGTTTTTGTGTATGTGTGTGCGTGTAGGTGTGTGTCTGCTGTCTGAAACCGCTTCACAAATTGTTTTGAAAAATGCCAAGTACTAAATATTTGTTGGAAAAAAAGAGTGCAAAATCAAAGCCTGAAAGAAACTAAAAGTGCAAAATACTTAGGAGTTTCAAAAGATAATGAATTAAAATTAGTCATAATCAAATCAGTTTTAAAAAAACACAAATAACACTCTAACATTTCTAGAAAGAAATATGCCTGCACAACGTCCCAAAACGATAACAGAATAATGGTTCAAACCCTTAGTTAAACCAACTTTAGAACATAGATGCTGTGTCTGGGACCCACATCTTCAAATTTCAATAAATAAGAGAGAAAGGACATAAAAATGCAGCGCGATTTGTAAGAAATAACTATTCATATGAATATGGGATACATAATTTGAAACAGTTGGACTTGATACCCTTAGAACAGGAGTTCTTAAACTGGAAGGAAGGGGGGGAGGGGGCTAGGGGGGTGTGAAGGGCTCCCAAGGGGGAAGGGGCGCGAAAGGTTGGGCAGTTGACTTGTATGAAGCTGACCTGAGTAACGACATTCCTTTTATCATTTATTTCTGTTTATGTCTGGGCAAACCCCCACTATATACCCAACCACGAAAAGAGGTATTGCCAGGCACATCTAGATTGCCGACTAAAGAACGGTGGTAGATGTTTTCCTAATTCTAAGAAACCTTGCTGTAGGACCAAATCATTTATCGACAAGGTCTAGAAAGAATCTAGATTTAGATTCTAGATCAGTCGCTACAAAAACATTAAATGATAACTAGATCTAGATTATAAATCTACATCTAGATCTAAATTTTAGATCTGTACACAATAACACTCATTATCGTTGGATATAAAGCATAATGTTCCACATTGGAAAAGAAAAAACCAAACGATTGTCGCTCGTTAATAATATTAACAGTTTTTCGCTGACAGAATTTGACGGCTCACTGTTCATCTGGAGTCGAAACTAAAGTTCTGACTGACGTTACAATGAGTACCAACCAAGATGGCGGAGGACCTCTCTCTCTCTCTCTCTCTCTCTCTCTCTCTCTCTCT
>JASKDV010042516.1:0-10961 GCA_032466395.1 Aegires albopunctatus | reverse complement strand
TGTCTCTCTCTGTCTCTCTCTCTCTCTCTCTGTCTCTCTCCCCCCCCCCTCTCTCTCTCTCTCTCTCTCTCTCTCTCTCACCCTCTCTCCCTCTTGTCAATATCTCCCCATCCTTCATGGCTAACATGTTATCTTTGTATTACAGCCTCACTAAGTTGAGTAGTTTCAAAGGGGTTTTGTTATGGTTTTTAGGCAAAAGGTTTTCTCAAACTTTTAGCTTTATTTATACACTAGTATATGCTCAGAGTTAGAAGTCAATTGTAACTTTTACCTTTATAGTAGGGAATTTTAAATTTCTGATTAATGTGTGAAATTTAACCCTCTCAGCATTTCTTTATTGGCGTTTATTTGTTTTGTCCCCCCATCCCTCCTCCCTCCCCCGCCCTTTTGCATGGCTTTTTAGATTTTTCATTCTTGCACGAATGATGGTTGAAAAGGAGGAAAGAAAAATGAAAAAAATATGAGACGAAACGAATTAAAACATCATGACCTGCCATTTCGAGGAAGATAATATTCTCGCTTACGACTTCTGCCGCACGCCAAGCCACCAGTTTTCGATACCTAAATCAACCAGAGTACTACTAGATCTTGTATGAATTTACCAGGATTTTGCAGTACCTTCTCATAAACTAGAAATGGATTTTCGTCGTCATTAACTGACATAGATATATCATTTACAATATGGACCGTTGGTTACCAAAACCGCCATCGGTTCCAGCTGGCGATGGTGCTTTCGAACGCTTTCTTTCCGCCGCCATCGCCACCATTATCACCATCATGTTTTCGTGGAGATTGCTAGACAGATTAGCTGAGGACGAAGAAGAATTCAGCACATCAGACGGATCTGAGGACTCCCCAGTCAGATCTTTTCATACAGACCCACCTTTTCGATCTCTTCCACCACCATCATCATCATCACCTACATCAGCAATATCCGAACATCAACGTCCGTCCTCTGTACCCCAAACATTGTCTGCTTCTTCCCTCTCTGGTCGCCGTCAGCTTCCGACTATCCCGACTTCCAGAAGCGGACAGCCACAGCGTCTTGCACCGACAGGCGGTTTCACTTATAAGACGACGAATTTGAAACCTTTTATCCGAGTACCAGTAGATTTGCCTTTATGTGGAGACGAAGATATCAAAGTAGAAACGGACACTAAGATTAAGAAGACCAAAGAAGACAGAAAACGCAAAGGTGATGACGAAGAGAAGGAAAAGTCAAGGGGAATCCCCAACGCTAAAGAATCTCGCTTAAGCGAGGAGGGCAAAACAAACATCAGCCCGACTCAAAAGAAAGGTAACAATATCGATCTCTACCAACGTTTTCCTGGTGTGCACTATGACTCGAAGCAAACAGAGTGTGATCAATACGCCCAACACGATGCTGAGGGCGACTCACACATGCTTGCTCACCCTAACAACCACAACACACCTGTGAGCGCTACCAGCCATGGAAGCTCAGATACCCCTTACTCTGGCACTGACAAACCGCCTATTATTCCAGAATCCACTTCTCAAACCTTTTCATCACCATTTCTAGATTGCTCCACGGAGGATTATTTCGTTGATTCCAGTTGTGATGACATAGCCGTAGAAGTGGACAGTACAGGTGGTGACACCAGTGACAGATTTCTTGACGTTTCGGGTGACAGTACAGGGGAAAAAAGTGGGGGGTATCGACTGACCATAGATGAAAATGAGTACCACCACCCGTACCCCTTACGAGAAGGAAACGATCGTATAAGAATAGTAGGACGAAGTCGTGACGATACGGATATCGATTACAATCCTTACGTCTTAAACGACGATGAAGATGAATTTTTTATTACTTCATCTATTTCGAGTCCTGTACAACAATCACCCTTACGAAGAAGACATTTCAGTGATGGCGATGAGGAGGACGATGATGAAATCGAAGTTTACGATAATGATGAGGATTATGAGTGCAATGAGCGGGGTGTCGGGCCACGTATGTACGATATGGAAGAGGACATGTATTGCTCCACTCTGGAGCCTATAATGGAAGAGGATTCGGATGATTTATCCACTTCTGGAAGCGAAGTCGATCCACCTATTAACATTCCATTGAAAACGAGCCTTGGAGAGACGAGAAGTTTTGAAGAAAAGGAAGACGACGCAACTCATTTTTCAGTGCCTTCTTTAACCTCTGCTCCTTTGCGGTACTCTATATCATCATTATCATCATCCTCTCTCCCTTCGTCGTTCCAAAGCCCACCTGATAATAACATGCGACGAAATACCAACCTGCCTTATTCGGTTGACGATGACAGCAATAATTCATTCTTGCCTCCCTTGTTCCGCTCCGTCGGCCAGAACTGTGACCTAAATATAACGCCCGAAACGCCCGACCAAAACACAACTACGACAACTAGTTTTGGTGCTACTGCTACACATTCGGAATCAAATGAAGGGGAAGCGAGGGCGGTCTCAAGCTTAACTAAACCGGATTACGGTGACGAGGATAATTCTACGCATTTACATATCGTTGACACCAAAGAGTCTCTAGATCTAGATACTTTGGAGAGCAGTGGTGAGATTGTGTTCGATCGTTCACATTTGGATCAATATAAAATACGAGCCTCTCATCCGGATTACTACCAAAACATTCGTAATTTCGGTAGCAGTGTGGATGGTGATAATAATAGACACAGCGATTCACAGACGCCTAGAAATTCACCAACGGACGCTTCACAGACAGGTAGTAACATAACAGGGGAGAGGTCACCCGTAAATGCTAATAATAATACAGGTAGTGAGGCGAATGATAGAGATGTTATCCTAAGGGGTCAGTGTGTAGATCAGACTTTCGCAAAGACTTTTTCGTCTACAATACACGCTGAAGATTTCAGTACTTCAGAGAGCGATGAATCCGTTCAGACTGTCATCGCAAGACATTTATCCTCCGACAGTAGTGGTGGTAATAGTAATGATAGTCCTGTACACGGCGCTTCCACACGTCTAAGTCCTGTAAAAACATCACGACCTCTTAGCGACAGCATTGTGTATGACACGCTTTTAAAAAGGGAAAACCCGCTAGAAAGCGCCTTTGAAAGGGGTCGCATTGTGAGTGAAGGAGGCGCCGCGGTTTCTTTCGAGGACGAGCAAGCAAAGCAGATCGAAGAAAGAGAGGCTTTTGATTTGAAAGCGTATAAATCCTACGACAATTTATTAGACGGTTTTGACACAGGTGAGGACGAGGGGAATGTTGCAATCACCTCTGATGACATAAACCTTAACACACGACTGCCTTACACGAGTCATATCACAAACCCAATTAATGTTGATACCAGGGTAGGTGTCAATGAAGACAGTGTGGGAGAGTCAACTAAACCGTGGAATTCCAACGTTGATCATTCGAAGAATCGGGGCCAAGAAGACGGCGTAGCTCGCCAAACACATTATGAAAGAGACAACGTTACACGCCTAGTCGACGACGAAAATAGACCGATAAGCGATGGAGGTGAAGACGCAATAGAGGACAGTGTCATTCATTCACAGTCACATTCTAATCTTTCTTCGGCTAAGCCGACTCGATCTAACTTAGTGACGGGAAAAGGTGATTCGTTGAATAAAGGAAAAACTAGTGATTTACCTGGTGATTTCGTAAAGGATAAAACCAATAATAACAAAGACGATAATATGGATTTCAGAAGAGGTGAGTCGTCATTCTCAAGTTCAAATTTTGATCCTAGATATGGCGATGGGGGTGGAGGTGGAGATGAAGAAGAAGACGAAGAGGCGATACAGGTAGAAGAAACTTTCGTTATTCCCAAAACTCCCGAGTCCCACATTATTCAGACCTTACAGAATGTCAAAGATCTTTTAGACCAAAAATCTGCGTCCAATTCACGAAGTGATCTATATGGCAATCAAAGTGGGGGTGCTGTTGACCCAGTGAATTTCGATGACGAGTGTGAAAGCACGTGCACGACCACTTTGATTGAGGTCACGGGTCACGACGCTATGGGTTTCTATGGTGATGAGGATGAGAAGAGTGGATATAAGAATTCAAAAGATGCCATCGCCAAAATGGACCGTGGATTGAAGGATAGAATGGGTTTTCAACTAGACTTGGACGAATTTAAGATTGATGATCACAACACTGAATCTGGTTGGCCCATTGTCAGATATCTAGAAAAAGAGAGGGCTTATATTAAGGAGGAAGGGCATGACACAGGTCAAGAGTTTGATCCCGAATGTAGAAATAGAATTGAAGAGGAGGATAATAATATTGACAATTTCCCTTCTGGTACATTTGACTACTCTACACGCGGTGAAGGGTTTGATCCATCAAGTGTGGATGTGGACGCTGTGTATGATGATGAGGATAAACCATCCGAGTCTGATTCTAAGAGCAATGGTGATGATGAAAATTCTCCTGGTGAGCAGTATGGTTTTTATAACGATTATGCCAATCCAACTGAATTTATGAATGTACGAAAAGAAACTGAATTTCCTGCCACTATCGTGGTAGGTAGATCTGATACAGAGCCACATTTTTCAATAGAGAGTCCTATTTCAGTTGCGAAAACAGAGTCTGTGCAAGCTGCTTATCCACATCAAGGGCCATCTGAATCATCATCTCAGCCATCTTCAGATTCACATCCTGCAACAGAACATTCTCATCAAACCCCTCCCCACTATGATGCAATGTCCAATGAACCATATCCAGAGGAGACTCATCCTCCTAAGACAATAAGCGTTGAGGAATCACCTGTCCTAAAAATTCCCCTTCCACCGTCTTACGCTGAAAATCGGGAAAAACTGCTGCGGTCCAGGGAGCCAAAAGATTCCTCAAAGGAATGGGAAGATGAGCCTCATCAGTATCCTCACAATCCACCAAAACATTCCACCTTATCTCAACAGGCCCATCCCCCTCAACCTGACCACTCCGCTGGGGAAGGATTTAACTCTTTCTTCAGAGGTGTTCCTTCCCTTGGAAAACACGAAGAGGAAGGCTATGAAGACTTTGTGCGTCATATCTCTGAAGCTGATGACAACGGTAAGCTTGGTGAACCTGACCGTATGTCACCAGCTATCGGCAGTGCCATTCTTAGCGGAAATCTGGCTTCTCCTTGCCAGGACAAATTTGTGTTTCCAGGAAAACAGCCTAGTCCTACTACAGCCACGCCCAGTGTTGCTGGTGCAGGAGCCAGCTCACCTTTAGATGAAACCGGCAAAGGTAGCGAAGATTCCACCACTAATGTCGCTTCCCCAGCCACCGAAGCTAAAGATATGAGAGGGTACAACATCGGTGTAAGAAAATCTTCCACGTGTTCCGTTCTAATGGAAGAATCAAACAATGTTCTGAATGCTTCATTTGACGACAGCGAAATGCTAGGAATGTCTCTCGAGAGGTATGATTCAGAGCCTGGAATGAGTTTCAACAGGAGCAGGAGTAGGGACAGCATTACTGACTCCCCTTATGGAGAACGCAACGTCCATTCTGACTCCCCAACCAGAGACATGAGAGCTTCGCCATTATCCAAGCCATATTTCACACCTCGGTCTGCACTGACTGTATCTACGGAACCTACATTAGAGGCAGTTCCAGAAAGCCTTTCTCCCGCCCCCAAGGATTCCCCATCGCCATTACCCAAAGCCCAGGAAGTGCCTTCTTCTATCATTCAGCCACATACTCGTAGCCCCATCACAACATTTTCATACGTTCCCGTCGAAGAAAGTCCACGTGTTTCAATGCCAAATGTCTCTGATGCATTTTCTGACGCCGCTGTAGAAATCACTAGTTCTGCGGTGCCTCCGGCCCATGCAAGACCACCTTCAAAAAGAAGCTTGGAGCAACACCAACCAGGACAGCCCCGACTAGAACAAGTAATGGAACCTCCAATACAGCCGGCAAGCAAACAGCAGCGTCAGGAACGATTGCCTTTCACTGAGCCAAAGATTTATGGAAAATTTGTCAGACCTGCATTAAGTCCACAAATACAACCCGTACTTCAGAAGGATACACAATTCAATTTAGTGAAGAAAGACACTTTAAAGCCATACGACCAACGAGGTATAATGGAAATCTCCGATGACAATTTAGAGTTGGAAGGAGGATACGATAGCAGAGGGAAAGAGAATGATGAAAATGAAGAGGAAGTCGAAAGTGAAGAGGAAGAAGAAGAAGACGATTATGAAGAAGATGAAGAGGGAGAAGACAGCGATGATGAAGATGAAGAAGAAAGTGACGATGAAGCTGAAGAAGAGGAAAATGAAGATGATGATGAGGAAATGGAGACTGGATCAGGTGTGCAAAGAGGTATTCCTGATTCTGAAAATATTGTTAGAGAGAAGCCTCAAGGGATGAAGGAAGAATTTATCAAACCTCAATTTGTTCCACGAAATAAAAGTAGCCCACCAGGACCGCCTCGTACTTTCTCTCATTCTATTGAAAGTGGCGAAGACGTATTTCCCCAGGATACCTCCTCTGGCTCACCGAGAACAACCTCGCCCATCATGTCATCCGATTCCCACTCTGTAATCGAATCGTTTCAGTCTTCAGTACCTGACTCTACGATGTTGACGCCATCGGGTAGTTCTGTAATCATCACTACTCCATCTGTTTCGCCATCGAGAATTAAATCATCGAATGCTAGTTGGACACAGGCGCAATTCACCCCCTATCATGGGCCTCCAAAACCTAAATCACTGAAAGAGTTGAAAAAGAAATACAAGCCTTACAAATCTGTTCTTACCCAGGAACCACCCTCTCCTTCACCTCGTCCTGCGCCCTTTGCACTTCCTGACCACCTTTTAACGCCAACTAGAATGAAAGTGTTATATTCCCGAAATAAGTTTCTGAGTGAACAGAATCTTCACGGTACTGGTACAGATACCATAGAAGGTGAATTCGAATCACATAAGACTCAGCTGTTATCCCATCAGACACCAGATTCGTTAAAAGAAAGACGTTACATTCAACACGCCAAAGTTCAACCGAGTTGGAATAGTCACGAACAATTTCTGAGACTCAAAAATATGATTCGTGATCGCAGTAGAGGTCGTTCTGAAGGTGACATTAATAAGGTGCATGAATGTTTGCATGATGACTGTATTTTGTCTGAACAGGGTCGAAGAGACATTTTAGATAAATCTTTATCAATTGACAACTTGCATGCCGACTTGTTTACTAACTTGCGAAGACTCGGGTCCGAAGGCGATGCAGGAGCTTTAGGCGACTCTTATTTTCCGGAAACCGAAAGTGATCTTTATGATTTGACCTTTCCCATGCAGGGTTATAATAGCCTTGAGCGACCAGCCAGTATGAGTGAGTTGAGGCACGCATCAGATTATTCCACTTTCAGTGGTGCGGCGTCAGATATAAATGTACCCAATCAGAGCGGACGGGCATCCACTGGAAAGGGAAGGTTCGCTCAACGGCAATACAAGAAAAAGTCCAAAAGTCTCTGTACATTGGAGACGAATCTAGACGACGATGATGATGCTTTCGATATGTCCCCAACTGAAGAGGGCATGAAACGGGTGCCATCCGTACACGAGTTAAGAATTTCCAAATCTTTATCAAAACTGAACGTCCCTGATTGGTACAAGCACTCAAATTTGTCAAAGAGCGGCAGCTGTCTTCTCAAGTATGGATCCTCCTCTACAATGTCTTCGTTTCAATTTTCACCAAGTTTAATATCATCTCCTTGTACAACACCATCGGCATCGTCGAATGTGGTCATCAAAACACGGGTGATGACTCCAACGTCTGCGCGAAATCTCCGCTCACCTCGATATCCTTCATCAGCTCCATCCACCCCGTTGGGGGATCAGCCCTCGAAGCCAGTCAAACTACCAACCTCAAGATACAGAAATCAGGAAAAACCCAAATCTCTTATGCCCATCCCAATAGTTCCCTTCGATAAAATCCGCGCTATGTTTGAAAATAAGAAACCTCCGCAGAAACAGAAGCAAGCGCAGGAGCCCCTTCCTAACAATGAAATCAAATCTTCTTCAGCACCAACCACGGCAACATCACCCCGGAATTCAGCGGTAAAACCACCATCCACCCTCGCTATCAATGGCCACAGAGTCAATGACGAATACGATGATGATAACAATATCGATGACATGCCTGTTCCGAGAATAATCGTCTCTCCGACAGAGCCCCACGTGAAATCCATCCTGAAGAGGCCCAATCAGGAAAAACGATACTCTGACATCCAAGAAACCGAGGAGGAGCCAAACATAATCCGGCCAACTGCAACGTACCCGTCTCAAACGTCTCCCATAACCTCATTCAAAGAAAGCTCAGTAACACAACCACAAATATCATTTGAGACACCGACTAAGCCATCACCAAAAGACGATATTTCTGATATACCGTTCTTTGAGGATGTACAACAACCTCAGGTGAATCTTTCAAACTATGCAGCACCAACCCCGGTAGTAAACGAACCTCCCGTCCAGGTTACGCAAAAAGATTTGATTGAGAGGGGGTACTCTCCCAAGAAACAAAGTCAGACCAAGAAGGATCCCCCACCACCACAACCACCAACCTCATTTCCTAAAAAGAAAAAGGGTAAGGAAGATAGTAAGCAATCTGGGCCTGTTCCTAAGCCCAGAGGATTTAACTTCTTCAAATCATTACGATCGTCTTCTTCATCTTCCTCCGAAGACGTGAAGGAAACTAAAGGGAGAAAATCTCCTGGTTCTTCCGTTGGCGAAGCTCGCAGTCCAAAACAAAGCCCTAATTCGAGTTACGATTCAAGTGGTTTTCCAGCTTCTCCGCCAAGAAAAATTGAAACTGTCGAACCACGCTTCATCCCTCCACCTGCTGTACCTGCTGTTACAAAACCAAGCGGGAAATGGCAGCCCAAGCCAAGACATCCACCTAAAGGTTCAAACCCGGAAAATTTAATGGCCTTGGTTGCTGGTCCAAAATCTCGCACTCCGGAAAGAAGTCTTCAGGTGGAGGAAGCACCGAGCATGCAACAACCATCGAGAAATGCCCAATTAGAAACCGCTCCTCAAATACGCCCTGCTGTTGAAGTTAACGAGCTAGAGGATTCACCATCAATACGTCCTTCAATAAACAATGCTCAGCTTGAAAACGTTCCTCCAATACGATTTCCAGAGCAACCAGTCGAATTAGAGGAACCGCCGATGGTACGTTCCCCGCCACAAAGTGCTCAACTTGAACAAGCTCCAATGGTTATGGCGCCGCCAATGCAATCACACCCAGAAGAGACGGCACCGTATCAACCTCCAGCACAACCCATTCACTTAGAAGACTCCCGACCCGTTCAACCAGAACCTAGACCAAGGCCTCCAGTTCCGTCTTCCAAACCCCCACCACCTCCTGCTTATGAAACTAATTTGGACGACACGTTAGACAAAATCGAAAAGAGACTACAGGAGCCCGAAAAGGCAGCACCACCAAAGCCACAGGAGAAGAAACGATGGATTCCCAAACCTAAAGGATTAAACAAATTCACAGCTGAACCTTCCAAAGATAATAAAAGAGGACAACCCCCTCCATCAAATGACCACCCGGAAGTAAACGTATCAGACCGTCAAAGTAAATTTAAAGTCAATGAAATGTCGTATGAGCCAAGACGTCTAAGATCATCGCGGTCATCTGGCCTCAACGACAGTATAATTTCTGAGGAGGATTTTGGTCGTGGGACATATCATTCTTTTGAGCGAGCTCCTTACGGTGATCTTGACAGATCGCGTGAGTCTCAGCCATCAGTTTCGAGCAACCATCCTCGCGATCTTGACGGCCCGCCGAGAAGACCGTCCGAAGATTCAACTCGAAGTTATCCTCGCGAAGAACGAATACAAGGTCGGGCTGCCACTCGGGATTTAGATCGCGGTGCCACAAGAGGTAGCAATAGATCTCTTGACAAACACGCACCACATGACAAAGAAAGATCATGGCGGCCGAGAGATCTAGATCGCAGACCAGATTCTCGAGAAAGAGACAACGATCGAAGAGATATCCAAAGTTTGGAACGAAGAGATGGATCTAGGGAAGATGGAAGAAATCGAAGTGAAGGCATACGTGAATTGGATCGTGAGCCTTTTAGAGGCCATAGAGACCCAGAAAATCGACAACCTTTTGACGCCGATCGTCTGCCATCTCGAGAAAGAGGCGATTCGAATCGAGACTCGATTGGCAGTGCTCGCGATCTTGATCGAAGTCGAAAATATTCTGACAGAAGTGACAATCTGAAAGGCAGCATAAACTTTGAAGAACCGCACAGAAATAATCGCTACGACCGCGATGACATTTCCATGAGATCTGAATTTGATCAAGAAAAATCTAGGCCCAAAGGAAAGTGGCAGCCGAAACCCAGGTCATCTCGGGGTACTGGTCGGTCGTCTAACCAAAATGACACAGCTTCAGAAATTTCTGTTGCCACAACGAACGGTGCTTCCTCTTCATACAGGTACCCAGTGGAGGGTAGTGCTTTCAGCTCTTCGAAACCTAACACACCTGCAGGACTGAGCACACCTCCGCCCACGAGACACAAATCGGACATTACGCCAAAAGATTCAGAAGAAAAGGAGACAACTAAGAACATGAGAGGTGAGTAACGTTCTTTAATTGTCTTAACTTATTTTATCAATGCTTCTATCTCTCTTTCTACCACTTTACCTGTTAACATAATATTTACCTATCTATCTTTATATGGACCGTGCAAGGGGAAAACCTGTGATGTCAAATTTGGGGGTCTTGCCACAAAATTCCTGCCACAAGATCATTAAGAAACATATTGACATGGGGCCAATGTAAATACAACAACAAATAACCATTTTAATAATTTCTGCAAAGAAAGGAGCATTGATAACATCAGTATTTCATACTAGATCTAGATCTAGAAACTTTACATCTCGATTTTCTCAAAAGTGTGAAACTGACACCATTTCCCCCTTGTACCCTTCATATATATATATATATATATATATATATTAATGATAGTAAT
>JASKDV010042405.1:0-15960 GCA_032466395.1 Aegires albopunctatus | reverse complement strand
GTGTCGGCTTGATTTATACAAAAGCTATTGAGGAAAAAACCTAAATGCACAATTTCGGGGTGTTTGCGTACGCCGTGCTGTAGCCATTGTCTGAATAAAAATACTCAACCTTCAACCAAAGATAGTATCATTTCTCTAGTCCATCGCTCAGTCCTACCTAGATTCATCGTGGTAATATAGGAAATGAATTCATTCATTTACATCTTCTGCAGTCCTTTTATTTGATATATAATTACGAATATATTGTAAGCTAATAATTAATAAGCAATAGCACATATTACATTTTTACCCAAATAGTAACTTATCAAATTTATATTCATAGGTTGTTTAGCAATCGTAGATATTATCACTGCAAGGATTATCATTTTTTATTTTATATATATATCACTATTCGACTACTGCTATTATTACTAATATTACCATCACAAATTTTCTCATTTTCATCATCATTTTTTGTATTATCATTCACATTATCATTTCATTCCATGCTGAAAATCAATAGAGAAGAAGACAATAATTAAACATTGATTATGTATGCACAAAAGATATAAAGAAATAATTTATTGTCATGTTTCTCTTATTCAATCATGATTATTATTTTAATTATTTCTGATATTATTACATTGTATTATTGTTAATATTTTCATTATTATTACTATTGCTTTTATTATTATTACTGTTGCTATTACCATTACTATTATTATTATTGTTCTTGTTATTATGACAGAGATATTGATTATGTGTATTTTGAGATGGTTTTGAAGCTGGATGGTAATGATGATGATGTCGACATCTTCACTCTAAACATTCCATGAGCGTATTGTTTCTTTACTGACGACAGACTGGCATGTCGACACACACACATGCGTGTTGTTAGTTTAGTAAATCACACACAGTGTTCAAATGTACATGTATTTTCTCATCGTTTCCATTTTCACTGCCTCATTCTATCCATTGTGCACAGAAGTAGATCAGAGAATAAATATTTGGGAAAGACTTTTTTCAAGCTCTTCTTTTTTTTCTTTTTTTTTTTCTTTCTACAGTCTGGTCTCTCTAATCCAAACACCTCCATTCCCGGCAATTTGTTCAGATTAAAAAAAATTCCAGATTATGGAATACTAAGAAATTATAAAAACAAAATCTGTTTCCAGAAAATGGTTTGGATTACAGAGGGATTCGTATTAGGGAAGTCCGGAATAGAAGAGATCAGACTGTATTGATTAGATTCAAATAATATAATGCTTAACCATTTGTGTACCATTATGTACTTGATTTATTGGTTTCCTGTAACCTATGACTGTAGTAAAAACCAAAGGAGTTATGGTCCTCAAATAGTTAAGTGCTGTTCAAGCATCCTAGAATCTTTGTTAGGGCTGCCTTTTGTACCTCAAACTACAGGACAGTCCCTCACATAGGAACCACGTCTTGCTGACCCACATTAGGCTTAGAGTCCATACTGACCGCACAGAAAATGGATGCCTTATATTTCACCTCAAGCCTTGCACACTGCAGGCAGACCGCAAGTTAGAATTTTTTTCTTCTTCTTCTCTATCCTGTTGGTGTCTCCTTGCATCTCCTTTTTCTGGTAAAACATAAGTCAGGTCTGTATTATGGACACTGTGAACCCAAGGCCTTAGATAGGACCATCCCTCATTTGGACCTTATGAGCTTGGCAGCCGTATTGCTAATTGATTATCTGAGTAGTTCACCTTTGACTTATCTTTTTAATGGCCTGGTTGTGTTAATTGCACTAATACATTGCATCTTCAGGAATCTTAATTGCCTACATCTCCATTGATAGATATTTTTATTAAGCACCTGAAAACATTTCTGTTCCAACAACCAATTTACTTATCACCCATGCATCCTTGTTGAGATTTAGTTACTAATTTTCATTGTGTCCTGATTGCTATATATCATAGTTTTAATGGTGGATGTAATTATTATATTGCAATTGTCTGAGAAGAAGCTGCACAGCATCACTGACAGTGACATCTGTGTCTAAAAAATATGTTTGCTGCTTATAGGCTAGAAGTTATATCATATGTGTTCTGTGTTGCTGTTGGTTAGGGGAGTATATCAGTCATTGTAAAGTGTCATGAGCACTACCACGCTATAGAGATAAGTGATCTATATGATTAATGGCAAAAATGTTTAACAAATTATCGGTATTGATTCATGTAAGAGAGGTCAGAATGGTGCAAGACTGGGACATCTATGTCAGGCGTAAAACAACTTATTGTTTAATAAGTAGACCTCGTCAAACTTCGGATATCTCAGGGTTATCTTCAACTAATCCTGGAAAAAAAAAATATTTTGTTTGGAATTATGCCTTTGTTTGAGATATACGAACAGCATCAAATGAATAGCAGTATATTCATCTGTTCACAGTGGCATTATGCTGCACTTTTTATTTGTCACTTGCTCTAGAAACATCATAAGTAAGGAATCCTTATAGCTTATTCTGTGTATAAAAGATAAAGCAAAAATATAAATCACAAAGGCTACACCAATATACAGGACGCAATAATAACTTCATTTAATCACAAGAAACCATTTACTATATATTCCAAGAGCTACTTTCTACTTTTAATATCAAATATTGAGTTAAATTGTTGTAATTGTAATACAAAGAAACATTACATTACATGACTAGTCTGATCTGTGATCAACACATCACATCACCTTTATTCATAAGCACATTCCATACATATTATTTCTACAATTAAATTGATGCACTCACTTTAAAAAAAAAAAAACTTCCTTAATCGTATGCATGTTTCATTGTACATAACACTCATTCAAACAATTGTTCCATAATCAACACATTGTGCTCTTTCAAACACTAACAAGTAATCACTACATTGCACCTTTTTTTTTTAACACTTGTACCATAATTATTGCATTACACTCACTCAATGTATATCTCTTTCTTCGACAGTGGAGTCCTCTTAAGATAAAACACTCTTAACATAAACAATTGGATAAGATAAACTTTTCTTGTGTCCCATTTCCATAAATTATAATTGTGAGACATGGTTAAGAAAACTTCACTTTATATTACATAAACGTTTTTGATCAGTCAAAAGGAGTTTATTCTAAGCAGACTCCACTGTAAATGTTTATAACCAATACTGGTACAAATTTTGAGCAATGCCAAAAAACAAATCCAAAATGCGGGACTTTTCCCTTCTTGCAAAGAGATCAGCCAGTCCGCATGATGAAGCCGATAAAAGATATTTGTCTTGACCACTATCATTACTATCAATGTTAAAACATAGCATAAGTTCAAATTTTGTTGGTAGGAAACAATTAATATAAAAGATGTAAAATCCAACTTTATTTAATTCACAAAGGGACCCCAATAATTAATCGAAATCGAAACTAGGATTATTTTCTTTTTCTGGTGACCCCGTTTTGGACTATTTGAACATGCATTTGTGATTTGCCAAGACCTTAACTGTTGTGGCCTACATCCTTCTACAAAGTTCAAAGTTGATATTCATGATAAATGTACTAATCTATATTTTCCTTTTGATGTTCAAAGGATTAGACAGTTGTTATAAAGAGTCCAATTAACATTTTGAAGGAACATGGTTTTGCCCCTCATCACAACATAGCTTATGTTCATGTCTATAATTTTTAAATCACTTAATTCAAAAGGAATTTTATGATGAACTAAATTCCAAGATGATAAATTCCATAGTTTTTGCATTTTGAATAGATTTTCTCAGCAAAAATAAAGATAATAATCAGATGTCTTCATACCACAATGAAAGACAAGCAAAATGTACTCGATTGTATGCAATGATAAGTAAAGAAAACTTGATGGAAAGAAACAAGATGACAAGTTTCCTTTCTGTTTTTTGGGGGGTTTTTTATCCTTAATATTCTACACTTTTTAAGTAGGAGCAATTCAAGTGGTTTGTTTGTAGTCTTTATATAAGATAGAATCATCAAACACCAAATGATAAAGGTATCATTTTACTATTGTCCATTGTGAAACAAACAGATACTTGACTTGCTGACAAAGCCTAGCTCACAGAAGCAGGCAATTCATGACATATAATATATGCGTAGGTATGTAGAACAAGTGAAAAGCATTTCTACAAGACGCAAATTAACCAGTGATCACAGCATTTCTTGACCACCATCTTATTTGTCTACATATTCAAAATTGTTTAAGCAGCTTAAGTTCAAAATTTGCCAAAATGAGATGCATGAGTTGCCAAAATGAGATGCGTGAGTTACAATTTGTTTGTTTCTTCAATTTGCTTTGATTGTCTTGAAAATTTGTCTTGGTTCAAATTTTATACTCTGTTCAGTTTGTTTCAGTTGTTGTGAAAAGTTGTCAAATTTCAAAATCTGTCTCTCCTTCAATTTGTTTTCATCATTTCAAAACATTATGATACTTGCGAAAGATGAAAATCTTTCTCTTCTTCAATTTATTCCAATCTTTATGAACAGCTGTTGAAGTTTAAATTTTCTCTCTTCTTCAATGTGTCTTGATCATTATGAAAGAAACCAAAGTTCAAATTTCCTGTTATTCAATTTCTCCTGACTTCTTTAAAAAGTAGCCTAAATTCAAAATTTGTCTTTTCTACAATTTGTCTTGATCAATATGAAATGTAATCAAAGTTCAAATTTCCTTTCTTATTCACATTGTGTTGACTCCTTGTAATGGTGGCCTAAATTCAAGATTTGTCTTTTCATCAATTTGTCTTCACCACTAGTGGGTTGGAAAGTCGGAATATGCTTGGAATCATGGCGCTGATTTGGTGAAATAGCTCCTCAGAGAGACCCTGCAGAGTGGACGGTAAAAGATTGTTTTTAAACACTTTTATAAATTTTAATCAATAACAATGCTAATGAGCATAATTTTTGGAATGAGCAATGTTACCCTTAATTCATCAATTTTCCCCTCAGCTAATGCCAATATTACTCGTATATTATTACTGGCATCATTATACCATGGTCAAGTTATAGGAAGGTACCAGTATCTTCAAGGGCGGTGAGAAAATGTTTTGTGCTCTCGCTCTCAGTCTTTGTTTCTCCCATTTTAGAAGATCCAAAGTGTATATCTAATTAGTTGGTGCAACTCAAATAGAAACTGAAGAAAAAGATTATTTTAATTCCTTCAAAAAACAAAGTAACAACTCCAATTGTCAAGTCTTACCGGAGGTACAAGAAACTGGATGGTCCGAGACTCTTGGCTACTGTAAGTGGCCATTTCTATCATGAAACCCTTGACACATTTAAACATCAACTCAGCCCTTTTCATACACCAAGGAATCGTCATCTCCTGTAAAATAAGAATGATGATAACAATAATAATAACAGATAGCACTTATACAGTACTTTACCCCATATACAATAATATTAAGAATTCATATTTAAACATTTCACAATATAATACAGTAGAACACTAAAACTACTAAAAGTGATATAAAGAACAACCCCGGGCAAGAAAAATGGTTCTTTATATCAGTAATTCGTTATTTCAGTCACGAACACAAAAGAAAAAGAGACCTGTGTTCGTTAAAGCCTTCAATTCGCTTTAAGCGTAATTGTTACAAGTGTGTTGTACTGTAATAATCATAATAAAAATCGTTTGGATGCAGTCCAGTCATCAAATCTTTGTACCCCACCTCATCAACAATGGTGACAAAAACAAAGATTTCCCTTACCTCTGTCATTTCATGGGTAAGAAGCAAGGGAATTGTTAGAGTGTGAATGTCGTATCGGAAACACAATTTAATGATGTTTCGTATGCTTAAGATCACAGGATGGCGGGACGTCACATCTGACGTTCTTAGGTTGTCATCTGACACTAAATGGAACACAATGTGGATTTCGGACAGATTGGAATGTTTGGTCAAATAAAAGTCTCCAGAATGAAGGCGGCGATCACCAGCTTTATCCTGAAAAAGAAAAGTGGAAATTAAATTTTCCAGGCACTGAGGAATGAGGTTAACCGTTCCAAAACCTCAAATATTTTCTGCAGGTTAAATATGAATAGAATCAAAAGTAAAAGTCTGTACTTCTCTTGACGCACACACAAAAATACCACGCTTCAAATATATCACACCTTCTCTTCACTGGAACTGCTACTGCTAGAACTATGGGTGCTCATTTGATCTCCTTCTTCATATGTTGACCGTTTTTGAGCACGGACCTCTGCTGCCTTTGGGAGCTGTTTCTCGATGTCGCTGAACTGGTAATCTAAACGAGGAAAATGGAAGTCTGTTGAATTTTCACAAACTGCTGCAAATTCTGGAGAGAAAGTGAAAAATAAAGTTTCCTTTAGAGAGAAAAGTTTGAGAAATTCAGTTTGTGACAATTCATTTTTGTGAAATTGATCACAGATGGATCAATATGTTTATGCAATTGCGTCACATGGTAATCTCTATAGTCATCAACTTGTAATTATCTGTAAAACATTTTAAAAAGCTTCTAGGTAGATTTTTTCATTAGAAACCAGATTAAAAGGTAAACAAGAATAAAACTCTTTATCCAAAAGCTTTGACTTCTTTACTGCAAAATTATGTACAGTTGGCTTTTTAAATTACAATGATAATTTTCAGAGTACATAATAAATACAGCATAAAATTTAAGTTGCTCAATATCACTATATATCTATTTATATATGTGTATACAAGATATGTTGGTAGTTATTTATCTATGATCCTCAACTATTAGTATTAGGAGTCTTGTCCACCCAGTATGAGAAGCCTGGATTCAGCGGACAGCACAGGGGAAACTTAGTTAAATGATTCTACGAGCTGAAAGCGATTACCAGCAATGCTTTGTGAAACACATAGGGTGTGTCAGGACACATAGGACATCACAGCCATCCACTGCATCCGCTTCTATCTGAAGTCATCTTGATCCTGTCTTGCCACTGGATTCCAAATGGTTTTGGATGAGAGAATGAGGTTGACAGTACGCAACTCTTCCTCACTTTAAACAAAGTCATTGCACAAGTCATCTATCTCACACATACACACAATAACTTACGTTGTTTGATGCCAGTGTAAGTATTCAACCGGTTGTCTACCAATAAAATCATTCCACACAAGGAATTGGAATACAGAGACATGGCTGTTTGGAGGCGTTGAGGTTGAGGAATGACCACACCCCTTGGAAAGAAAAAAAGCAAATTGACAAACAGTGATCTTGTTGACTTGATTTTCTTGCTCTTCCTACACATATTGAGTCACTCTATGTACTTTTTGCCTTTTTCATTGCCCGAACAAAGTTTTTTCCCTAAGTCCATCAAAAAGAGTGAACGAGATATGCCAATATCGATCTTCGATTCTCTCGGCCTTCGAATGACACCGAATACCTAGACCTCGGAATCCAAGCCAAACGCATGTAAAAATGTAAGCCCTTTGGGAATCGATTTCAAAATTTCAGTAAGTGGATTCCTCTTTTTTGTTTCAAATTCTTTTTCAGCTTTTAGATTCCTCTTAAGAGTATGTTAGGGTAGGCACCTCTGTATTTGTAAGTTGTAAGTGATTTTTTTGTGTGCTACTGAACAATGGGTCATCTAGTAATAATAATGATAATATGAACACTTCTAATGCGCCATACTCCCCTCTGGAATGGGCACAGAACAATAAATTGTCATTAAATTCTAAACATAGTGAATTGTCAGTATTGTTTGATTTTAATAAAACGTGTAGGTGAGACTTAGGGTGTTTCTTGAAATTGTCCAAGGATAAAACATGACATATTTCTGATGGAAGGCTATTCTAAAATCTTGGGCCAAAGCTAATTCAGTCAATCAGTTGCTGAGATCTAGTCTATGCCATCTATAATTCATCTCATGATTTGTTCCCTTGATTTACATTTACCGGCCTTGTCAGTTGGGAATAATGTTTAGAATCAGGATTTTAAATTTGACTTATTAAGATTTCCCTCTTTTGCAAAATTTAGTTTTAATAGTTATTACTACCCTGTCATCTCATATTAGCCTTAACATGAGTTATTCTATACTGTTTTCAGATCATTCATTCCCAAAAGAAGATATTGCTAGATCTCTCCTTCTTTGCATCAGCAATGACATTGGCCAAATTGCGTATCTCCAAGCTAAATTACACGGTGTCAAAAAGATATACTTTGGTGGCTTCTTCATTAGAGGTCATCCATTCACAATGCACACCATGACATTTGCCATTAATTTTTGGTCAAAGGTTAGTCCACTCTATAAAACATGTTTGCACTTATGCCTTTGGGGTAAAGAAGTGGTACATGTGATTTACAGTCATAAAGTGTTTTTCTATTTAAGTTTAAACTATTCCACCATTTTTATCTGAATCTGAATTGGTTAAGTTTTCGAATCCCTAAGATTGGCTTTAATACAACTTATTATACAACTATGTTTTTATTGTTGAGTTTTACTGGAACTTTCTTAATCGTGCCTCATAGTTTTAAAAACAATAACAATGAGAAAAATAAATTTGTCTTTTGGTTTATTAAGAACATGATTCAACATTTCTATCTAAGCTAGATTTCATGACTTATCTTATTTACACCACAAACGAAAAATCAAACAAAATATGGAGCAATATTAGGATGAAAATATCATAATTCATTTTAATGTGATTTTGTTTTCATCTTTTGCATTGATAATGCCTGTCAGGGTGAAATCCAACCTTTGTTTCTGAGGCATGAGGGCTACTTAGGAGCTATTGGGGCTTTTTTAAAAGGCATGGAAGATAAAGGTCAGTCCCCAATATTCTATTCTAGCTGAGTACCCACCATTTTAAAAGACGTAAGGTTTTGAATGATTTATTATGAGATGTGATCTATGCATAAATCTCTGACATTTTTAATCTTCTTAGGCAATCTTAGGTGCCTTGATGCTTGAGTAGAATTAGTCAAGTGATTTAGATTCTTAATCTCTATATGTTGCTTATCAAAGACCCAGAATAATTTTAATTATTAGAATTAAAAAGTAATCAAATTATCACTGAAATAGGTTGGGTATTTGAACTAGATAATACAAGTGTTCCATTTATTAATACAGATGAGAGAATGAAATAAAAACAAAAAGGCAAACAGTCAAAGTTCAAAAATGGCTTTATCTTAATGATTGTTTTTTCCTAAAATAAGTTTTAAGATAAAATTTATTGATCCATCTGAGAAATTTAAATAATGGCAGTTACATGGCTAATTACTACATACTACAGTATACTACATCAAATGAAGAACAAACAGAAGCTAAGTTAATATATTATCATGATAACAAAAACAAAAGGCGTTCCAAGTAAATAGTCCAATCAAATTCATCACTGTGCATTTTGTTATCCCTTCTACAATAACTTGTTTGACAATGTAATGTTATCGATGATCTTCTGAATTTTTTCTCGCCCCTTTGTCATCAGAAAAAGACATGTATTCATGGGGAGAGAACCTAGCTGGCAGTTCAGGATTGGCCAGTCCAACTCACCCAGGAGACAGCATCATGAGGCAAATGTCTAGTGATGTGAGTATTAGTACGAAACAATGGAAGGACAAAACCCATTATTTTTATGAAATTGATGGCCACAAACACTTTATCTGTGCCTCCCTGTCTCTAACTTTTTGCTCAAGGACTTAAAAAAGGATCCTGGATTTGAGGGATGGTCTCTATGCTTTTCTAAATTCCCCGTTATCCCACGCAGTCCTGAAAACTAGTGTTGTGAAGTGAAATGAAACACATAATTTGGGTTTTTTTTTTTTCCCCATTTCTTTTCAATATTTTAAACTCATTTTTCATTATGATGTTTATGATTTTTTTTTAAAATTCTATGACATAATAATGAAACAAACCCAATAACCAGCAAATATGTAATAGTTAGTTGCAAACAGATGAGCTTTGTTTCTTTGAATGCTCTATGACTTCAGTCTTCCTCTTCTCTGAGGCAAGTGTTATGGGTAGGAAACTCTAGACTTCCACTTATTCATATAATTTGCAACTTAATTGTTGTTGATGAGGCAGTCTTATTGTGTTTCAGTTCAGCAAATTGGAAATCAATCGCCTAAACAGGCCTCTTCTCTCCTGTCCTTTATTGTTGGACCCAGCCAGCTATTTCCCAGACACAGTTGACCTTACCCAGGATAAAGTTGCTCGTGAATACTGGCTGGACTGCTTTATAGGGAATGCCAAAAAGGTGAGATAATTAAGGCAGGATAATTAACTAATTGATATACACTGGGACCCCTGTTATGGAGAAACATCATGGGAACGTAAACTTGTCCTGATTATCCAGGTTTCCAGATTACCTGGGGATTTTGATTTTCACAAAAGAGAGTGAAGCATTGGAGCCCCCATCCCCCCCCCTTTTTTTTTGTTGTTTGTTTTTGTTTTGGTGAAATCAAAGTAGCTCCCCAAATCATGCCATTCCTTGTTGACATCACTCAGGGTCAAGCACAATTGTAGGATAGATAAGCTTGATCAAGAATATTTGGTGGCCATTAGCTCACTACTTGTGCCAGCTTGACCTTGTGATCGAGTGGTTGATTTTAATAAATGAAATGCTGATTGAAGGAAATCTTTCTTGACCAACTCTCCTACCCTCTGTCATCATCTTATTGTTACACTGGATCAGATCATCAAATGGGTGAATGCTGCCAGTGATTGCATACTTGGTTCAAAAATTATGGGAATTATAGTGCGCCTGGGAAGCAAATTTCAATTCTCAGAAAATTTAGTTAAATAGTTGGAAAACATCAATACAAGGAGATAGATTGTCCCACACAAACACAAAATTAAACCTTTTTAAAAGTTGTTATTATAATAAATCTACTAGCAGGATTGATGATTGGACTATCAGATTCTGTTAAAGCAAAAGTTTCACTTTAAATGTCATATTCTGACGTTGAAAGGGCCTAGCATGAAATTAGTTTTGGTGAGATGTGACTAGTTTTTCTGTGTGCCCACACATATATATTAATTCTGGATGGTAGTACAGTCCTCTTCGGCATATAACCCGCCCCACGATTGACACAGGTACTGGGTTATTAGCCAGAGTGGGTTATTAGACGTATATATGCAAATGAAGGTAAAAGGGTATTTTTGTAATTACTCGGTTATGCCCCTTTTTCGCAGCATAAAGTGACATGACCCTGTTGCCCTGTTTCAAACACCTTCTCATGTTAACAGGACTGTTTCTCTATGTTACTGCAATGAATGTCCTGTTAACATATATGATGGATTGCTGAAGTTGAGTGTAAGCATGATAAGCTCTTTAGAGAAAGTTTAAAACTCCTCCCCCTGACCATTTCATAATCAATGATGATTGGCTAAAAAAAAAAACGTAGGCCTATCCCCCAATCAATGCACTTGACGATAACGAATTATCTATAGGAGCATGATATGAGTTCTTTCTTTAATTGCCTTCGGACGCTTGTCACTCTCTTACATTCTCTCTCTTGCGTAATTCATCAGCACCTCAGTGAATGGGAGAGACAACATTTTGCATGGGTGGTGTTTGTCCTTTGTTCTCTTACTTACAGCGGAGCATTGCATTTAAATAAGTCTATGGCACGATCAAGGTGTGATTAGATCTCTGTCATTAAGAAATCTGAAAACTCTGTTCTTTAAACACATTAGAGAGACTTGTGCTTTGATATAGACAATGGGATGTCATTAACATGTTAGTAGAACTAGTTTACAATCAAATGAGTTTGAATGTGTGAGATTTTCTTATTTAAAAAAGAAATTTCTTTGCCCGATAGACTGGGTTATAAAGCAAAGTCCTAGTTTGAGGGACATGTTATAAGATTCGTGTTTTTGATAGGAAAATATTTTGTTTCATTAAAAGGGTGGGTTATTAGGCGAAATGGGCTAATAGAAGGTGGGTTATAAGCTGAAGAGGACTGTATTTTTTATTTTATAAATTTCATATTAAGTACAATGAACATATCCCATTTTGTTAACTTAATATGTGGTATATTTCAAAGAAATTATGCATTATTTAACCATTTTGCTTTAGAACATTATTCTTTGTGTTAAAATTGATTTCAGACACAAGAACTTGCCATAAAAAGTCAACCTCATGAGGCAGATACCAAAGAACGTGCCCAAACTTTCTTTGACAGATACTTAGAGCGACTTACTTCATTAAAAGCTAATCCATGGTGAGACTAGTATTGCTCTGTTTATTTCACACAGTTACAGTTTGTTACAGTAAAAATAATAGGGAGAGGGAAAAATGGTCATTTCACCTAATAAATGTTTTTCATGAACATTAAACTCATTTGATATAATACAGTGATTACCACTTTAGAGCCTGTCTTTTTAGAATATGGTTTGCTTAGAACTCACTACTTCTTGGAGACCTGTTATTTCCTACAAGCTGAACTCCCATTGCATCAATGGATTTTCATTTAAATCTGACAATGCTTGGAAATATTGTAAATAAGGAAGGCAGGAGAAGCAGTATTATATAGAAACGCAGTGAATGTTGGGGAAATGCTAAATGGATTCTTCCTACTTTGCTACTCGATCTGATAGAGAAAGACTTTCCCCTTTTAACATTTTAAAAAGTGAATAATACCATTAATGCATCTCCAAAGGAGGTTTGTCTTTTGACATGAACCATCATCAAAATCATCCATGAAAACAGTCCTGCTGACATAGCTGATTTGCTATATGTTTAAAAATTAATTTCATTAATTAAGGGGGAGAAAATCGTCCCTAATGTCCTTTTGCTTGTGATCCACCACCCTATCCAATGGTGCAAACCACCGTTGCAAACGATATAATATATAAGTGAACACTTTCTCTTCCCTGTGATTTACAAAGAAAAGCATGTCGTTAATATAATTGTAATGAAATGAAATTGATGTTGATATAAAATCCGTTTGAAATTTCATAATGAATTATGGTCCAAAACAATCTAGGGACATACTCAAATGATCATAGAAAATTTCATCTTAAAGCTTTCAGTGTCTTTACCCTTTTCTGACGAATGGCGTAGTGTTTTAAAACATTTTGGCAATTAGTAGATGATGATTGACTCCCCTCAGAAACCACAAGGCTCACAATCAAATGATTAAGAATCCAGTCATATTTTTAAGTATATCAATAGTACAGTCACTTGGCCAGGAGCATGCCAGACACCATCTAGCAAATATGAGGATAATGATGGTTTGCCTTCAATCAACCTTGCTTCAGGCAAAGCAGTAAGTAACTTTGCACAGGATCAAAGAAAAGTGAACAGCATAGCATAGTATGGACAGCCCTTCTTTTATTCTCATTTCACACAGGTACTAGAATAGATGCTCTCTTCGATGACATGTGAAAGTGTTAGGTTGGTTGGATGCATCGAATCAAATGCCATGTGTGGGGAAAAATGTAAAATCCAGCGCTTCATTCATAAAATCAAAGGCCAAGAGTTTCTTATCAGAGTGGGAGACATCCCTTAGTTGTTTTGAAATCAGACATGTGTATGTAAAAGACAGTTCTAAAATAAACACACTACAGTATAACAGATGATAAGCCATTCAATTGTGAGACAACTCCTCACGACTTCCTTTCCTGCCACCTTTGTTAAGAAGCTGCTCTGGTTAAAAGTCTTATAAAATTAGTTTTGTTTTTCCAAGACCGGGATCTAAAGCGGTAACATTGTAATGAAGCTTTTAATATATTTTTAAGTAGTATATCTTTATTGCTTTGATTATGCAACAAAAACATATATGTGATAACCTACTCAGTCTATTCTTTAATAATGAGAGATGGATATCCAAATGTATTTTAATTTTCACCAAAGGTTTAGATTGTCAAGCACTAAGCATCTTGATTGTCAATGTTATTTAACCCATCTATAAATAACACTTTTATTTTGTTGAATGCGTTCTTCTTGTTTTATCCCTAGTGCTTATGGGTCATTAACAGTACGCAGCCTTCTTGACACCAGCACTCATATTCTAGAAGAGTGTCTTTTCACAGATATTTTTTCACAGGTATAATATTAGCTTCCTGCATTATTTGCATAATATCTCATAAATGCTTCATCAATAAAATTAAGGTCATTCCATCCTCTTGATAATAAGCTAATTAGGTAAGTGGAAAATTAATCTTCAGAGTGTTATGCAATAATGATATTTCTCCACTCTTTCATTCCATTGAAGTTGCAGAATTCTCGTTTGGATTTTTCTGCATTGAAATTACTTTAATTGATGATTATTGATTTATTTTTTAAACAATATGATTTGAAATTGAAAATATCTATTTACAATATAAAAAACATAGCTGATTATATGGTGTTAAGAATTTTTTATAATTTGTTATTTTTCTAGAACCAAGCTTTGTATGCATTCAGATGATTTTAAACTAAGAATATACTTAAAATCCTCTTTACTCTAAACTATGCTCACAACTTATTTCTTTTTTGTTTTTTTTGCAAACAGCAAAAGCAGTTGGAAAATGAATCAGCATTAAGATTACTTGATGATCGGATTAAAGAATTAGACCAGTTAGGAGAAGAGGAGAAAAACTTGCAGTTGGCAATGGGTATGCTGGCAGGCAATGTTTTTGATTGGGGAGCCAAAGAAGTGCGACAGATTCTTGAGTCCCGTGAATTCAGCTTTTCTGAGGCTCAAGCCAAACTCCAGAGTAAGTGATTTTTCCTGTTATTTGTAGTGATTTAGTTGGCTGATAATCAAAATAATATGAGGGGAGTTGGTTTTTTATTGTGCATGTTGAGAATATAGGAAAGTCTTAATGTGCATGTTTTTTTTCACAATTTTAAACAAACTCAACACCTTTTCTATTCATTAAATTAAAAACTAGTTCAAGTATCCTCCAATCATGGATGGCCTTTTGTCATAATTTGCATTTTGACCTCAGTGATAGATTGTGCAAACTCTTTACAGAGCGAGACATTATTGGGTCTTCAGAGAAGAGAACCTCCTTCGAGCAGGTGTTTTGGCCTTAAACTTATTACACCCTTTGGAGGCCAGGCCACACCGAGATCATGACTCTCAGTGCCCCAATACTGCCTTCTATCGAATTTTCCAAAGTTTTTGTCACTACTGGGATTCAAACCTGCGCCATTGGATTCAGCCACTTTTTAAATTTATTTCTGTCCGCCGCTCTTATGCATTTCTTATGCATTTTCTCTTATGCATAAAATCCTTTTATTGTTGCGGTACATTTTCTATTCTCACTTGGGGAATTCCCTCATCTATTTTTAGACTGATATCCATTTCAGATCGTTTCGTCTTTGCCATATCCAGCAGGAGGAGTTTTCTGTGATCGTTCTGATGTTCCTCACTGCTTTGTTCAGTGAGGTTTAGCTGTCTCAGTAAGGTATACATTGAACTTGCCAGAAATCCTCTAGGACCCATCTCCACCGTATAAGGTTAGGGCATTTTCCACTCTCTTTATACCATCTTTTCAAGTTAACTCTTGTTGGTAGGAGATCATATGTCACTCGGAAGATGAGACTTCAGTGGAGTCATATCTCTGGCCTTGTTGTGGTTGCTGCACTGCTTTACAGTGCTTTTTGCACTCTTTTCTTGTCTTCGTTGTCCCTGATTTCAGTCAACACCATGTTCGTCGCCTCTCTCGCTTGTACTTGGGACAGTTTCAGTTCCATTTGTTTGCCAAATCCTTTCCGATCATGCTGCGTGTGACCCATCACCTCTTTCTTTTGAGCATGTCCACAGCATCTTGTACGGTCTCCTTTGGGTTCCATTTTCTGCCAGTACGGATGGATGGTTTTGTGGATTTTACAGCATTGTCACGGGAGCTTTGGTTCATGAGCAACAGTCGTGCCTTGCCAACTTTGTATTCTTCTGTTATTGACCTCAATGGGTTGTGTAAGCTTTGCTTGTCAGCAGTAGAGGGCAACATCTGATAGACACTTTGTTTCTCAAGCCATTTTCTGGTGTACTTGTTGATGGTTGCTTCGAGTTTCTCAACTCTCGAGGATGCTATCTCATACATCAGCAAGGGCCACAGCAATT
>JASKDV010042295.1:0-15962 GCA_032466395.1 Aegires albopunctatus | reverse complement strand
GAGAGAGAGAGACAGACAGACAGACAGAAAAAGATTGGCAGAGGATAGGACGAGGAAAGAGAGACATATTACATTTCAGCAACTATAATATAATTTTTGTTTCCGAAATTGTCTCTTATTTTCAATTTTGACAAGACTAAAATGACAAGATTAGCACAAACTTCATTGCTAACAACCTTATACAGCCAACTAAGTCAGATTGTGTTGTTATTATTATGTACAAAAATGATAAATGTAGAAAGCATTTCAAAACTGTCCAACACAATAATGTAAATTATGGGAACATCATGTTTTTTAAAAGGTCATTTTTTTCAACATCAACAATTATATGATTTTGTTTATCTAAAGATGAATGGCAAGATTTCTTTTCAATCTTTATAGATATGCATGTATGGTACTAATAATTCCCTTTAACATGGTAGACTATCATATATAATTTATCATTATTACCTATCATACAAAAGTATAAGTAAAAAAAAATATATATATGATATTCATATGTCCCCCAAAATCACTGCATCATTATCCACAGCAGTATATGCACAAAGAAAACTAAACTGTATATTTATTTATGTTTAAATTTTTCTCTTGATTCAAATCTCCCAATAAGAATTTCAAATAACTGGCATTTTTGTCTTTTTCACAGATGTTCAAAAGAAATTAATGCTTTTATCTAGTTTATTTGTAAACACTCAAACCATAATCTCTACAATAAATTTACATTACAATATAATTTCTTCATTTCTGTGAAAATATGAATTTCATCCATATATATATACATATCAACATTTCTTGCCTTTTTAGGATAAATAAAATATAATTGCATTTAAATGAATTCAATGATCCCTTTAATTAAATGAAAAAATGTTTACCAAGCATTCGTTACAGTATCTCTATCTGTATTTTTATGTTTGTATGCATGTTTGTTTGTTTGTATGTATGAGCTTGCTTGTAATATGCATGCATATGTGTGGATGTGGGTGGGGTGGGGTAGAATAAGCATGTGTGAATCCATAAACATTATTGTTGTTGTTGTTTGAGACATTATTAAGGCATGAGGTTTTATGCAAATGCCTTCGTTGGTGTAATTCTCTAAACACTTATGTCCGCTCATGATGATAACAGACTTACGTGTTTAGAGAATTACACTGACGATATAGTTAGCAGATTGTTGTTATAATGTCATTGTGACAACTGTGAACCCAAATGTCTTTATTGATTAATAAAAACTTTACTATATTTATTTTGCATAAGAAGTTATCTATCAATCTATATTAATTGTTGCCTATGCCTATAATTATTTGGAAATCCAATTTGATTTCACTGATCGCTATCCTTCAAACATGATAAAAAGAAAACAAAAGCGCCTGAAATAATGATGATCTGAGAATCAGTTGAGCAATTTCCTCCGCATGGAAATGAGGGATAAATCATTGGGTGATGCAACAGAGCCTGCAAATATGTAAGTGTGTCAATTCATCTTAGGGCCAGAGCAAAACCAAAACAAAACAACTTGTTAAGAAAACTAGAAAGCTTCTTAGCATAATTTTGCTCCCAATAATGCAACACCAATGGCAGGAGGTGGTCTCCTCATTACAACAATGAGATTAATATCATGTCAAAAAAGATATTTATGAACTAGATACAAACTATATAAACCATTTTATATGAAGGAATGAAATAATGAATGTTGTCTGAGTAAGAATGTTAAAAAATATTATCATTAACATTCAAGATCTACTACATGAACAGATACATTACCTCGATGCAGAAAGCCTGCTCATGTTAACTTAATCATTATAAAATCTTAATCAAAGTTAATGTGATGACTTGACATTTGCACTTTGTCTTATAAAAGAAATGCAAGGCAATTTCATTTTTCATTTTAACCCACTGAAGTTTGCCTCAAAACATATAATACTGTTGATAAGTTAATAATCTCATTTTCAATTTTAAATGTTTTTATCAACCTGAATGGTGTTAATTTGGACTTTGAAAGAGAAACAATTTTAAGAGACATTATATATTTATCTTTGAAACACTTCTGCAATAAATGCATGAATTTTTGTTTGGCTCATAGCAATAGCAAAGCCACATGTCATTGCACTAATTGAAATAATTTTCAACCACTGAGAGAATACTACATTCTTATTTTTGTCCAGGAGGGAAGAATTGCTCTTTTTGATGTTGCTGAGACATTTGGCTCTTTCTTCATACTGTTGATGACAAATCTTTCTGGCTTCCTCCCATTGGCTGCGTGGTCCAAGCAGTCGGAAGTGGGCACCAACAATGCTTCCATACCAAATACGGTAGGCCAGAAGGGGGTCACGGAAGAAAATCTTCCAGAAATATGGATAGACTCCCATTTCCATTGCAATAGAATCCATGAGAGGAAACCCGGGAAGCTGTGGAAAAAACACATTGAAAAAGATATCTTTTCATTATTTGTCTTCAATGAAATAATTGTTATTTCATGTAACAAAAACACACACAAAAACTCAATAGAATGATTTATACATTATTTTTATCCTTTGTAAAACAAACTTCCCTTTTAAAAAATTATGGGCACATCGTAAACAGTTTAAACATGACATCAATGCTAAGGACAATATAAAAGCAATGCACCACTTACTCTCACAAATGTAACTATGTGTTTATTAGGTGGAAAATATGAATGACATTTTAACCCTTTCAGTGGCAACATTTTCGCGGACCATGCAGATAGATCGTTCCTTTGATGACTCAATTACTATGATGAATATCCGCTACTAGCCACGCCCTGGCTCTCCTGCCATTGGCTCAAAATAAAACAAGTTTCATCGATCAATCCTGAACTTATTGCTGATTGGATAAAGGAGTCAATGCAACCAATTAGACGATAGTCCCATTTCTTGCCTTACAAGATGGTCAACACAGAGAGTGAAAAGCTGTGATGCATAATGCTTTTAATACGTTGTGGTAGCTGAATAAATTAGTAAGCGGAGAAAGCCACTCAGAAAATCCAAACAACAAAATCAGTTTAGAATAATAAAATTAGGTTCATTAGTCTCAGCTCCTCAAGACAAGTAAAATGGTACTAAAATCTACGAAATCGGACAACAAATAACAGAATTATCTAATATTTTTAATTCAAGCCAATTCATTCAAAATTCTTTTATCATGTTTAGTTTCCATCCGATTTTTACCGCAGTTCGACGTTTTCCTTATCTTCATCAAAAGAAGTCATGTGGATAATTAAAGAATACAGCACAACAAATTTGATTATTTTGTATTTGAAAGTTTAACAGCCCTCCACTGTATGAACTGAAACGCTCCTCAAAGTTTGGTTTGCGTAATGCCTCAAGACCTCTGTCTAGCCACGTTGGCCATCCTTAGAAATTGCTCAAGATGCCGTAACACCACGTGGTGGCTGAATAAACTATATAGGCGAGAAAATCACGCGGCCAATGCAAAAAAACTGACATAAAGATATTTTATAAGTCATAATAAATTCATTAGTTCCAGCTCATCAAGAAAATTGACCGACAAATAATGGAAATATTTAATAATTGCCATTTTTTTGGAAATAAAATTCAAAATCTTTTATTTTTATCCTAAAACATTATTATCCGTCTGATATTCAGGGGAACTGGACAATTACCATTATTATCTTCAACGGAAGTTACATGGACATATGAACAATTCACCGCAACAAGTTTGGTAAGGTTATAATGAAGGTGGCATTCCTGTCAAAGGTGTAATAAAAACTAGCACTAGTAGCAGGCAGCCCCCTGCAGAATCGACGTAACCGCCATCCAGCCTTACACTTCAAAGACTTAATGTCAACAATTCATGCTACGTGATTGGACAGGGAAGAGACTGGCTATGGATTGGATAAACCAAATCTTAGTAGGTGTAGATATATATACAGCACCGCGTACTGCGAGATGGTATATAAGTTTGAGTGGGTGGAGTAGCTGAGGTATTGGATTACACCGTCGTCATCTACCTGTACTGTCAGCTTTTCACGGCTAGGCTGGTGAGTGCTTTTTTTCTTGTTTTTCGGGGGTCGATTAACAGCATCGCTATTGTTTTATCGTTTATAGCATGGTGTTTTAGGCTATTGTAGTTCATTGTGAAAGAGTTATATTTATATTATGTGAAAATAGAAATAAATTATCTCAACTGTGTAAATAGTTACAAAGGTTTAAAGAGGGACGTTATTAGTACCATACAACAGACTAATTAGCTGAAAATGCGGCTTTAACCCAATAAACGCGGATGACCGCAGCCTGCATCGCACAGCCTTGACGTATTTTGCGGACTAACGCAGGCTGCTTTCATTTGGAATCATTTCCTTTTTGTTGATTTTATTAATCAAACTTTTTGACAAAACTGGCAGTATTGTAACTTCATTTGTAGAGAAGGATTTTCCTTTCCTTTGCATGTGCCATAAACGAAAGGTAAAACGTTTGAGTCTCTTTTCCCACCATTTAATTTTGAGCTCAGCGCAAAAAACAACAATTAAACTTAATTTACGTAAAATTGGCACGTTTGATTATATCCTAAAACCAACCATCATACAAGAGATAAATGTTCGTACGTACTCACAAAGTTTCATGGTTACTAAGCAAAAATTACTCGGTTCACGGCGATCTAATCATTGACTTATCCAGCCAGCCTAATGAATGCTTTTTCCGCTTTTCGGGGGTCAATTAAATGCCTAGCTATTGTTTTATCGTTTATAGCATGGTGCTTTAGGCTATTGTAATTCATTGTGAAAGAGTTATATTTATAATATGTGAAAATAGAAATAAATTATCTCAACTGTTTAAATAGTTTACAAAGGTTTAAAGAGGGATGTTAATTTGTACCATACAACAGACTAATTAGCTGAGAATGCGGCTTTAAAAGACTTAATTTACTAAAAATTGGTGCCTTTGATTATATTCTAAAACCAACCATCATACAAGAGATAAATGTTCGTACATACTCACAAAGGGCTATAGTTATGACCCAAGATCTGCTGGAACATTAACAACAACAACATACTCACAAAGTTTCATGGTTATTAAGCAAAAATTACTCGATTCACAAATCACAGCGATCTAATTATCGACTTATCCAGCTAGCCCAACAAGCACTTTTCTCCGTTTTCTTCCTTGGTCAAATGTCTGACTCGCTATTGTTTTATTGTTGGCAGACCTTTGTGGTACATTGTGAAAAATTTATATTTATGAAATGTGAAAACTACCGTACATGAATAGTTACAATGGTTGAAAGAAAGGCTTTATTTGCAACCATTAATGATTTAATTCATCAAAATTACTGTATTAGAAAAACTTATACAATATCATTTCGGCCTGCTCCAACAGATTTCAATTTTAAAAAGATAATATCATGCGTCATGTTCGTATATATAATGTAATCACAAAAGATCATGCTTACATCGATAAAGGATATTCATGCAGGGTCCTCAGAACCATAATAATTTAATGTCTCTCCATGATCATAAAACTCAGTTTTTAAAAGAAATTTTACAGTTTCCTGATGTAATACCGTTGTGTTGTTAATCGACACTCAACCTTGAAATCACCGTTAATCAGTGATGAGAGTGTTCCTTGAATTGAATAACAAGAAATAGTTATATCAATGTCCTTGAAATCAACATGATGCCTTTACTTTCACATTTTGTTTTTTATGATTTATTCATGTGTTTTTTCTTAGCGCCCACTTCTCCATCTCTCTCCCTTCTCTATTTCTCTCTCTCTCTTTGCACGTTTTTACAGCACGCATGTCAATAGATTAAGCAAGTGAATAATTCAAACGTTGAATAAAAGTATAATGCAGGGGATAAGTGTATGGGTAGTTTTAAACCTTCAAAATCTGCATCGCCGATATCGTAGTTCGACCACCATGAAACTGAGCAGGAGACCAGCCGATAGCCGCAAGTCGCTTGACAGGTGGGCATGTCCGCTTGATTTATACAGTAGTTATATAAGGGAAAAACCTAACTGCACAATTTTGGGGTGTTCGCGTACACCGTAGCTGAGAAGGAATGGAAAAAACAACCAAAATATGCAGCTAAGTTGTCAGAGATACTAGGACTATCTAATAATACTTACAAAATAATTGTAATTTTTTTTCACCATCCAATTAAGCTCATTCCAGTGATCTGCATCTTTTTGCATCACATCCTTAGAGGGCAATGTGTATGAGTGTTTTCCTCCCATTACAAAAGTTGCAAACCGGGCTTGTATTTCAGAAATAATATTGTAGGATGCATCTGTACCAACAACACCAACGAGGGCAAGTGTGTGATGCTTTTCATGCACTGGAAATACCATCTTATACATCTCCATCTTACCATTGCCTGATGATAATTGATATATATACATATATAAAAATATATTAAAAATGTTAACACATGATGAAAAAGTGAGTCAATGCAAGTCAATAATCCCTTATTTCATGTAAAATCTGGGTTTCAGCATACATCTGTTATTGATAGTGAGTTTTTCTCCAGTGTTATGATGCTAAGTTTGTATATATTGCAATTTGACAAAATCAGATACAACAGTTAGTGACATATTTTTCAGGTTTCAAATAAACTGATGACTCATGACAATTCCTTCCATGAGCAAGATAATATTTCACATGATATTATGGATAGTTCTGTCAAGGACAATAATTTTCATTGTAACAAAATAGTTGTACCATTGATTTGGTCTTTTTAGTAGCTCTCAGTTGGGATTATTCTAGAGTGAAATCACATAATCTGATTACTTCTCAATTATCAGATCTATCAATCATGAATCTCCTCATTATCATCTTCATTCATGTTCTAATCAAGAAAAGTTTCATAGTCCAATTATTTCTCAATTATCGGAAACTATCAATGATAACTCTCAGTTGGATCATTCTAGAGCAAAATCAAATATCATTGATGGACATGCTCATATTTAGTCATGTTCATTCAGACAATAAGGTCAGAAAATCCTTCTGAATTATCATAAACTATCAATGGATTCTCTAAATTTTATCTTTTCCGTTTCATCATGTTGACAATGAGCAATTTCTTGCTGATAATTCTTTTTGTACTTCAGCTAATTTGGAAGTTGCAAATGTTGTTACTAGGTTAATGAAGTTTCTATTTACATTTTGCAAGTGATCAGATATATGATACTAGTTTTATCTTATTGCTTCATAAACAAGGTGAAGAAAAGTGATATTTGTTTTTATAGAACTTTTTATTAAAAAAAAATGTTTAATGAGAAAGTATAAGTATACTCCTACAAATGATGAGTTTGACTGCAAAACGTGATGAATGCCATTTTTGATATATCTATGAAAAGGGTGTGCCACTGTTCTATTACGTGAGCTGGATATGCTACTTCAAATTATGTTTGCAAATTGCGATATATCCAATAGCTACAGGGTTTAGTGCTTTGTTTACAAAACGCGACAAATCCACAGGGGAAATGCCCTGTGGCACTAATGCTATTATTAGCCAATCCAAATACGATTGCTAGCATCATCGCTTTTGGTTTCAAGATGGCCGCACCCGTACTAAACACTATTTATGTTTTGATGACTTTTTCGAGTAGGCCTATGGAAGATTAAAATTAAAGGTCTTGCCTTGATTTTTTCTGCTTCATTAAAATTTATAATGTGTTGAGATTTTTTGATCTGTTGATTTCAATGTTCACTGTAGTTTACTGGATATGCCTTTTTTGGGGAAAAAAATGTTATGAATTTATCTCATTTTGAGAAAAAAATATATCTTTTTCAAAGACTATCATCAAAATTATGAATTATGATTTTTGCTTAGTTATGTATCAGGATGGACAATGTCTAAACTATATTATAGGCTTAAAAAATAAATGACAACTTGATTGGTTTTTAGATAGCAAAAGATCTGATTTTTCTCAAAATGGCAACAATGGATATATCTAATTTTGCAGTCAAACCCTTCAAATGCTTCAATAAAAGATGATTATCTTATTCTCTATCAGATTGTTGTTCTGTTCCCACTAATGTAAGAGGGGAACTCTAGAAAATTGCTTATGATTTATTAATTTGGTATTTATAAGACATTTAAATACTCAAGGAAATCATTTTGTCAATGCGGTAGGGCCTCGTCCAGTCTCTTGAGTCCAACATTTTTTATATATATTTATTCATAATTTCATGTCTTATAAGAAACAGTTTCTAGTTTATTTGAGGTTAGAGATAAGGATTTACTGTTAATCCCTTCAAACATCCTCCCTTTTAAAAATAGTTTTTACATTGTAAATTGTGCATTATATATTAGCTTTGGTTAGAATGTAGGTTAGGGTTAGGTAATGTTGTAGTGTGATAGTGTAAGTAAATAGTAGAATTAATGATAGAAATGTTCTTTAGTATTAATAACTATGTATTAATTCTTTTGACTTGCACAATTTGTAGTTTCACAGTCTAAGATTTAGTTATCTTTTCCTCTCTCACACTTTATATATCTCTTATCTTTATTGCTATTTTCTCTTCCTTGTATAATTTGTGTATTTTGGAGGTTTGTCTACGCCTGAGTTGTAAGTATACACCTGAGTAGCTCATTGGCCTGTCAGACTTTTACTCCTGAGTGTCTGCAGTAAAATTCAACCCTCGACCAGAATATAATTTTTCTGCTAGACATAATTTGACATATTGTCACCCATACACGTTGCTGACACGACACTTATAACTTTCATTACATGATGTATATCTAAAATTAAAGTGTCCACTTAGCCTCTAAGAGCTTTACAATGACTTTTCACTGGCCTTGGCCGACAACCAAACAGATCACATAGGACAAGACTGGCAGCCTGTTAGGTGCAAATACAATTTTTGGACATGGACAACGCTGTCTTAATGGCCATGTACTCATTCACACCTGAGTGGAGTGAGGAAGATTAGGACAAAGTGTCTTATCTTAGGACACACCACCAATGACCAGTGATTTGTGCCTAGCAAATACGATCCCACCATTTCACCCAGCCAACTAGTGTCAGTGAGTGGAGCCACTGAAGTTTCTTGTGTTTGAACTGTGTTAACCACTAGGCCATCGACGCCCCCATATATCTCTATTGTGAATGTTGACTGTTATCATCTTGATACAAGACAATTGTCTTCCTTTATCAATTCCATTGTTTTTTGTTGCAGATCATCCTCATTGGACCCTGTGACAGGTTGCTATCAGTAAAAATTTGATGCTTTGTTTTAATCTATTGCACATAGATTATCATATGATTAAGGGTACAAACATTTTAGAGCAACAGTAGGGGCATTGAGTAATATTCAAACTGATGAGTTCGCCGATCAGACAAAGAAGAAGTATAAAAAAAAGCTGAAAATAAACTCACTTGCAATAATATCAGCATCTAGGAAAGAAAGATCTGCTCCATATCCAGTACAATAAATGATGGCGTCCACATTTGGGATGACACTTCCATCCCTAAAGTGAGCTTCTGTGGCTGTGAGCTTTGTAAGGCGGCCAAACACTTTCACACGGCCAGACATTATCTTCACCTGCAGACAAAGAAAGCAACAGATGAAATAGCAAGCAATAACTAGCGTGAGATTGTTATACGATAATTACTAACCGGTATAGGGTGCAAAACAAGTTATAATGAACAATAAAAAACTGAAAAGGTGCAACCAGTGTCAACACAATCACCCTTCATTCATATCATCAAGGATAAGACATACAGACAACATTTAGCTCAATCATTCTGATCTAACAATATTTACAATTGCCATTACTATTCTTGAATTCATGTACAGTGTTCATTGTGATAAAAATAACGTTATATTATACACTAACGATAAGAAACATCTGCTCTTTATTTTTCTTCCCTTTTATCATCCATTTACTCTCTCTCTTCTTATTTCTCTTTTTCTTTTGCTGCCATTTCTCTCCAGCAGCCATTTCTCTCCAACACATGTACAACATACATTAAAAAATTACAACTTTACATGATTGATCGATGCACAAGTTCACATTTCCATATTCTGATGCTACTTTACAAAATAATGTGATAATTCTATTACAATTATTTGCACAATCAGACAGAAATCCATGACACAAGACACATTTTACATCAGTTATGGGTACATATTTATTAGTAACTTCCTGACATCTATAAATGGGATCGATTTTGAATAGTTTACCTGGTTCGTTGTCTTATTCCCCTTTATGATGGTGGATGTTTGGCTAGACCAGAAACTTCACGGTCTTGGCTTGATTTGCTCAGTTGAGTTTTGATCCCCCTAGTTATTTTCCTTATAAACTTTTCCTACTCTCCAAACCCAAATTTTACCTTACCCTTAAAAAGACCATCCCCCTACTAACATTCCAATTCTATAAAGAGATGTGTAACTTGCGTTTTCTATTACATCAGAGTTTTTAACCGCTTCATAAGTCGTTTTGTGATAACTAATTTGTTTTTCAAATAAGCTTATAATTTATATTTAATGTCCCTTTTAAAGCTAAAGAATTTGAAAATTGATTAGCCATGCTCAAAGTCAATGCAAAGACGTTAAAATTTCTGTGATTGTTACTTTCTATATATCAACAAAGATCTTTATCTTTGACATTCAGAAAATCATTTATTTAATAAAGAGAGACGTTATACAACAATATTTGTCAAAGTCCTGTGTTAACAAAATGAACTCTGAAAAAATTCCCACATTATTCCTTTATTTCTATTATTTTCCACTGCTTATTAGACCGAGTTGAATAAAGATCTAATTGTTATTAAATGATAAATGAATATTTTTGATTGTGGCAAATATGAAGATCTTATTCAATTTTTTCTTCATTTCTTTTTTTTTTTTTTTCTAAAATTTTCTATAAGTGTGGACACATTCAACATATTCAAAATATTTCAATTCTAAAATTGAAGAAGGGAGAAAGTATGTTCATACTAAGTATTCTTACGTATGTGATACCTTCATTATTACCTACAGACTGAAAGCAAAATGTTACATCATCAACAGTAATCCATCAAATCTGGGAATAGAATGGGATATAAAACAACCACGGTCCCTCTCTCAACAGGACAACACTGATAAACCTGATCAAAATATTTAGCTAGAGAGATTGGAAAATACTTTTATTGGAAATGAAAAAAAAAAAATCAAAATTTATCTCTCTCTTTCTCAATAAATGTTTTAAATTAAATATTTCAAAAAGGTTTATCAGTGTTCTTCTGTATACCAAAATTCCTGGAACCAAATTTGACAAGCATATCTTCAATAGCACAAATATGGATATCTTATATGTAAATAAACATTTATTAGACGTAAAATTCATAGATGTTTTGAGAATAAAATATCAAATAAAACATTTTAACATAGAAAAAGAATTAATTGGCAACATAAAGTATAGCATTGTAAATAAACAAATTAGGTGTGATAATAGAATATCGTTTACAATGAAGTCAGTGTAAAATATATTATTAACATCAATGAATTTGTAAAGATTTCAATCTATTACTTCAAACTCTCTTCATTTCTTAAATAATTATTTTTATCATGATCTTTAATTCCTATTGTTGAAAAAAAAATACAAATAATAAAAGAACAAAATCAGAAATTAATTGAAAGAATCCAAGCAGTGCAATTGCTTTAATTAGGCCTTATATTGTGTACTTAAAAGCCAATATATCAAAAGGTAAGCAGATACCGGTATTCAGACAATGTTTAAAATGCTTTTTAATTTCCCAATTTTTCAAACCATCAAACCAAATTAGTATGTACTTACTGCAAGTCCGTCCCCATATCCTTTTGGGGCTAGGCGTGGCTCTTGACTTGGCACTATACCCAGGGCCTTGTGGTCCAGTCTGTCTTGTGCTGTCTTTACCACCCATTCATTGACAATTTTGTGAACGTTGCGATTGTAAATGAGATTACGGTTTACCAGCTGTTCCCGGGTGCATCCTCCTGGATAAACTCGAGGTAGAATCCAAGTTCCTTCTCCAACAGCCAAATATGCCTGAATTATTTTTTGGTAAAATGTTCACAGTTAAATTTTGTATTAATATTGACCACTGTAAATAAATTTCAATACCTAATATATCCATAGCATTAAGTTCAATATATAAGTAAAGGAGTCAAATGAAGCCATTATTTTAAAGCTGAATTCAATGAAAATTGACCACGAGTAAAGCAAAGAACATAATTTAAGGCTGGCTTAATGTTTCTTCCTCAAATAAACTGACTAGGTTGAGTATTACTGGCAATTCGCAACAAGCAAACAACACCCAAAAAACCATGTCTATATTTGAAGTATCAGATATTAGTACAATGTTAGCCTTTATTTAAGAGTATCGATACTTTCTCTTCTTTTAAAATCTTGATTCAACAATTTATTCCACTATCTTGCAGTGCTAGGGAAGAAAGAATGTCTTTAGTAATCGTTTTTAGAGGCAGAGATGTTAAATGTTTAACTATCTGAGTTACTAGTTTTCCTATTAGGAGTATTTAGTTTATTCATAGGGATATCTATTTGACCATTAATTTCTTTAAAGAACATGACTACTTTTTTTCTAACTCTTTGTTCCTCTAAGAGTGTCCAGTCAAGCAGTTTCATGTTATGCATTGTACTACCATGTCCGTATTATGAGTAGTTATTAGTTACAAATCGAGCTTTTATGTACTTTCTCTCAGTTATTTATTTTGGATTATAAGATGTGGGTCCCAGACACAGCATCCATATTCTAAAATTGCTTTAACTAAGGTTTTGAAACATTGTTTTTTTAATCTTTTTTGGATCATTTTACAGGTATATTTCTTTTTAGGAATGCTAGAGTATTATTTGCTTTTCAGCACTGATTTATTTTGCTCATTTCAACCTTATTCATTATAAATCTGATTTCAACTTTTAGGTATTTTGCACTTCCAGTTTCTTTCAGGCTTTGATTGTGTATTTTGTAGCCATAAGCAATTTTGTTCTTTTTTTCTAAAAAGTTTTAGTGAATAGCACATCCTGGGATGAATTCCATCTTCCATTTACTTTCCCATTTGTGCATTGTATTTAAGTCATCTTGTAGGATTTTACAGTCAGTATTTGATTTTATTGAATATAAAATTCAAATATATAGAACTTTTCACATAGAAGTAAGTAACAAAATGAATTTATTTACATTGCTGGTTTGAATTTGAAATAAATATCAAGGGGAAGCTGGAGAGTTCTACAGTGATATGTGAAAAAATTCTAAAAAAAAAAAAATAGGAGATAGTTTCAGGTAATGATTTTTCCATTTTAAATGGGGCCTCCCTCCCACTGCAAGTTTTCTTGAAGAATTCAATATATTTCCTACGATGATAATATAAATTATGGTTCCCTAAGTCCAAGAAAATCAAATATGTTTCTGTTTTGAAGACACTTTTGTGATATCCCCCCAGTCTTCCAACATTTTTCAAGGCTATGTTTACTATTTACCATAGAAGCTTTATCGTGCATGACTTTCTGAGATGATTGTTTTGGGTGTTTTTCTCTGATGTAGGAAAGAAGAACATAGATAACAAGAAGAAACGTTTGGCATGGATTAAAAGTTCAAAATATTGAGTCAGATCTATTAACATTTACATTAGTCTTCCACATAATTCCATGAATATGGAATCATTGACTTCAGTTATCAAATTCTGCTTTGAGAGCTTCAATGTAGTGCTGGAAGTAATCTACATTCATTTCAAATTGATTTGAACAATTCTTCACATTTGAAAGTATTTGAATGTTCTGGTGTTGATGTAACAGGTAAAAATGCTCAGTTTCATTGTAAATGCTTTAAAATGGCTGAAAAGATCAAGTACTATTTGACCCTATCTTTGCACTTTCAAATTCAGCACGTTCAATTGTGTGCTTATGTCAGTCAGAAACATAAACAGTTTTCATCAATCAAATCAGGAAAATTTAGTTTTTCTTCCAGAAACACCTTCTTCTCAATAGCTTTAAGACAACAGACAACTGCTGCAAAGCAGAAAGAGTAAAAAAAAATTATGTTATAAGCACTTTTGATGTGGACAAAATAATAAAATTTGATCTTCAGAACTAATGTGTGATGTGGCCATGTGCCGCTAGAAATTGTTTCACATGCCAAACTTGTGTGCCTTAAGTTGCCGACCCCTGGTCAAAATGACAAGTCCTGTAAAACACATAAGTCCACACACTACATACACTCAATCAATGGAATCATAACATAACTTACAAATCATCAAAATATTTCCATTAATGTTCAATAATTTCTAACTTTCATCATTTCTATATTTTAATTTTAATATGTTAAATCATATCAATAAATTGCATTACGTACCTTTTTGGCATTAAATGCTATGTCATCACAAATGTCCATTGCTGAAAGTTTGTTCCCTAATAGAATAAGAAAAGAGCCATCAATTGAAATAAATTCATTGCATTTTTGGATTCTCTGATTTCTTCTACATTATTCATTGACAAATGCAATTTTATGAAAGACTATTGAGTAGACTTTGCCACCTAAATTAAAATTTGACATGCATGAATTCAATTTTAACAATTATGCTCTAATTGTAGGTTACCACTGAAGATTTATGAAATACTGAGATTTGAGGACTGAGAATCAATAGCGATCTACATTTCCATTTCTTCAAATGTTATTTGTCCTTCAGAATCACATAGCAACCTGTTATTTGAAATCCTTATCTTTGCTCTACAGTTAAATAGGTTGTTTGCCAATCTGCTGAGTAATTAATGCTAGCAGATTTGAACTCAACAAATTTGTGATATGCATTGCAACAATATTATTCAAATAGTGAATTCATTGTTTTATATGCTAACTTTGAGTTTGTAAAACAAAATACATGAGCTTCAAAGTTCAATTTCTCTCCTAAGTAAACAGGAATTTGTAAATGCAACTTATTACTATTATTTCAAGGGTGATTGTGAGGGATGTAGTTATGTTTTACAATATTTTAATTGTGAATGTTTAGTCGATATATTTCAACAATGCATAAACTCTTTTCAATAATGAGTTAAAGATAACTGAATCAAAATGAATTCAATTTTGACACGGGAGGGATAGAAAATGGCCAACATAACAAAAAATGTAAAGAAACATATTATACAATAAATAGAAAAACAATTATTCCACAACTGTTTTAAGCGACAGGTCACTGCAGAGCTAGAGTAGATGTTGAATCGTTTATGATGACTAATTCCCCATTGGTATCTTTATATTATTTTCACATTGTCTGATAAGATATGATATTCATAGAATTCTCATCACATGATTTTGATCAATTCAAATGCATTTTATATGTATATACATATTTCAAAGAGAAAATCAGAACTGATGGCCACATTCATATATAAATAAGTTACAATCGCCTTTCAATCTTTGCAATTAATGTTGGATACAATTCAAAACCCACCGACAACAACAACGTTTTTATTCTCAAAAAACTTTGAACTTGTGTAGTTGAAAGCATGATGTATGGTTCCTTTGAACTGTGAAGTTCCAGGTATATTGGGATAACTGGGGTATCTGAAATAAACAATTGGACATCATTAAGATCCATTTTGTCAATTTTGACAATAGAGACATGAATCATTATAAACAACTTGGATAATAATAATAATAACAACAACAATAATATAATAATAATATACAGTATATTAGGTCTTCAGAGAAGAGAACCTCTTTTGAGCATGTGTTTGGGCCTTTTAACTTCTTACACCCTTGGGAGGCCAGGCCACACCGAGATCATGACTCTCAGTGCCCTAATACTGCCCTTTTTTTATCAAATTTCCCAAGGTTTTGTCGTTACTGGGATTCAAACCCGCACCACAGGATTCAGCCACTAATAGTAATAATAATGAAAACAACAACAATAATAATTTTAAAGATGATGATAATAATAACAACAACAACAACAACAACAACAATAATAATAATAATAATAATAATAATAATAATAATAATAAT
>JASKDV010042184.1:0-15965 GCA_032466395.1 Aegires albopunctatus | reverse complement strand
TATTATTATTATTATTATTATTATTATTATTATTATTATTATTATTATTATTATTATTATTATTATTATTATTGCAGATGACAAATGATGCAACATTCTGCAGAGAGAAAATAAACGACAACATATCATTCAACAACCAAAACAGAGGCTTGATGAACCGAGCCATCTGTTCCAATGTACCTCTGAGGCTCTTGGTGACCTTATGCTTAAAACCGACCCCCAGTCAATATCGGAGAAATATTATCTTCCACTTCCATCTTGTTGAAAGAAAGCGAAAATGTTTCATCATGAAGAATGATAGCTCTTTTGTCGAAATATCGATGAGATTTATTGCAGATGACAGATGATGCAACATTCTGCAGAGAGAAAATAAACGACAACATATCGTTCAACAACCAAAACAGAGGCTTGATGAGCCGAGCCATCTGTTCCAATGTACCTCTGAGGCTCTTGGTGACCTTATGCTTAAAAGCGACCCCCAGTCGAAATCGGAGAAATAATATCTTCCACTCCCATCTTGTTGAAAGAAAGCGAAAATGTTTCAATAGTTTCATCATGAAGAATGATAACTCCTTTCTACTTAATAGTTATGATAACTGTACATGCGGATTTAGGCACCAATTGAGGAAGAAGATGTATACATCAACAGAAAAAATTACCATTTTGTCAATGTTCAGGTAAAAGTTATGTGAAAGAAAAACGGTGGAAGTTGAAGTGGTATCTCTATAACTTATATATTTTGATATCAATATATATATATAAAATGCACTATAATTTAATATGCTGATGACTGAAGAGGGTAAGGTACTGGCCCAACAGGTGAATGCAAGCAACCTGAAATTGTACCACAACCCACAAGAAGAGTTCCCCCATCTGGACCTTACAGACGCACCAGCCAACTACAAATCACGTCAACCCAAAAAGAGACCTGCTTCAGTCTTCGCCTCTCCTCAAGAATAAGCACCAGACTCAGCAACACCCTCATCACAAGAGTCAACGACTGCTTCTCAAACTTCAGAGCGCACAGAAGGCCAATGTGAAGTAACTGCTCCACCAAAACACAAGCGCGCCAAGAAGGTCTCATTTGCTCCATCCACAGAAGTTTCCAACAAGGAAGCCGACTGGATCAAAGTGATCCTACCCACCCACCTGGGCCTGCTGGACGTATGGAGTTTGATGACGAGGAGGATGTGGACATGAGCATTGTGATTGGCTGCACAGAGTCTACTGAGTACTCCTTCAACCCCTGCACGACCATTACTGAGAGGAGAGTCCTCTGCAAAAGAATGGGAGGCCTGAACGCCCAAAAGGTCAAGTACTGCTGGATAGAGAATGGTCACAAGATTACTGAAACCCTGGTCACCAGGAAGGTGCAAGGGGATGGGAACTGCCTCTTCCGTGCATTGGCCAACCTCATATCTGGTGACCAAGAGGACCACCTGATGGTCAGAGCTGTCATTACAGAAGCCATTTCCAACGCAGGTCCAGGTTCAGTGATCCAGCAATTCATTGGGCGGGAGCCCGTCTGGAAGTACATCCTACGCACCAATATGCCACGGTCAACAGTGTGGGGCACAGAAGTTGAAATATTCACTGCTGCCCAGATTCTGCAGATTGATATTTACACCTACATATTTGGGCAAGGCACTTGACCCGACCAGGACAAACTCTCCTGGGGTAGATTCCCGTATGTGTCTCCTGCAATGGTGGAGGAACAAACAGCCGCACAGGAGGCCGCTGCAGAGGAGTCGAAGAAACGAGTGGACCAGTGCAAACCATACAAGTTCACCAAGGACCAGCCTACACCGCGCGCACTTTATCTGGACAACAGCACCAGGTGTCACTACGCACCAGTGGTTGGATTTAGATGAACGAGTTTACTTTTTTACTTGTTTACTTGTTTTTACTTGTTTATTTTGCACAAACTCAAGACGCTCGCCACTGGTATAATTCTACCTAAAATAAGTTTGCATAGTTTTGCATTTTAATTATGTTTGGAAGTAAAAAACGATTATGAAGAATACAAGGGAACTGCTTTGATTTCTTTTCTCTTTTCTTTTTTTTTAAACTTATATTTTGATGCTTTTGACATTTTGAAGTGTATACTGGAAAGTTACATTGCCAAGTGTTTTTAAGCCTGTGTGCCAAATGTACACATATAAAGCTGCAAAGGATTGTGTCATTTTGTTCTCTGGTTCTATGTTTTCATGTAGCATTTCAATAATGTAATGATTGTGGGTTTGAAAGTTGCCAATAAAAATGTTTAATTTTATTCCTTTGTCTGTTTCCTTTGAATGTGAAGTGTATCACACAGGGATGACGGTGGTTCCCAAATATCCTTGAGGTTCCCAAATATCCTGCCGCCAGGTGCAGGATAAATGGGAATGGTTCCAAAATATCCTAGGATTTTGGGGAACCGGTTCCAATTTATCCTGGTTCCGAAATATCCTACGGCACCGGGACCGTCAGGTGAACGCCCACCAAAGCGATTATGTTCTGCTCGCGTCTTGGAAATTAAAAAAATTGAGAATTTGAATGAGGACGAAGATTACAGTATTTTATCAGAGAGTGACAATGTTTATTCAAGTTGTTGTTATTGTTGTTATTTGAAATTTAATCCAGTCCACCATTGACGGTGATCTCAGGGTTTTCAGTGGGTTGGCGTCTGCAATGTTATAAATAAGTCAATGTTTAAAATGTCATTTCAATGTAAATAGATGTAAATTTCATATTTGTGAAAAAGGGGTCTACAGGTCTCAACCCAAAACTAGGAAATTTAGATTCTACTCTCAAATGTTTCTTCGCTCTGCTGACAGAAGACATTATTGAACATTTACTAGAGTCCATAAATTTGTATGCTCTAAAGCTATGCCAGAAAAACAACCCGCCGCGAAGCTATTCTATTTTTAATAATTTCAAACCGGTTGATAGGGATGAATTTCTTCGCCTTTTGGCGGTGCTTATAGCAATGGGTCTTGATATGAAAGACAGAATGAGGACATATTACTGTCTTGTGCCTCACAAGCACACTCCATGGTACGGAGAAACCATGCCACGGAAACGGTTAGAGACTACCACTCCTTTCTACACACTGGCGGAGCTGATGCGGAAAGTCAAAATAAAATAGAACCGTTCCTTGAGATGTTCATGAAATCATCCCAGCGGGCGTACTACCCAGGGAAAGAATTGTCACTTGATGAGATGGTTGTTGGCTTCAAACTTCAAGGGTAGGTGGAGATATTTACAGTTCAACGCTTTCAAACCGAAAGTGTATTATATAAAAACATTCGGTTTGTGTGAAAGTGAAACCGGGTATGTATGGAACATCTTTACATACTACGGTTCGGAAACCTCATACCATCAAAGTCTCGACCCAAAGTGTTCACAGGCAATCAAAGTGTTCCATAAATTGCTGACCAGTTCTATACTTCTATGTCCCTCATTGAGTTCCTTCAACAGATAGGGTTCTACTACACTGGAACAGTCGATGTTCGGAGAAAGTTCTTCCCTCGCGTGTTCAAAACTCTGAAGCTGAATCATTTGGCAATGAAATAGTACATGAAGGAAGACAAGACAATGGTAGTTGTGGCTTTTAGGGACAAAAAAGCAAAAAAAAATTGCGTCATGAAAAATCTTTTTTGCCAAAATTGTGAATTTCATTTAAATATATATGCTAACTTTTTTCTTTATCAAATTCCACAGCTTCAAGCAAGGACATCATTGAGGAGGAGTTCTGCCTCTACCAGTCAGATCTCCTATCAGACTCCCAGTGGGTTGCCATTGATGAGAAAAGGGACAAGCTTGGCAATCTGCTGTACCCCAACTTGGCTAATGCCATGTTGGGGATCCTCACCATCCCCCATTCCAATGCTTCATGTGAGAGAATAATTTAGCTGTGTGCGCAAGAACAAAACAGATCAAAGGGCCAATCTTGGCAAAAAGACCTTTTCCACAAAAGACGAATCAAATCTCCCATCCACGGCCAGGGTGTACAGGTTTATTTAGCGTCACAGGGAGCTGACCTTGAGGACACCAATGTCGCTGGGGAAGGAGTATTGAGTTCAATTTTTAGACTCGTGTCCAGGCCAAAATAAAAACTGGACCATCTTCAGATTCATGCACTACATGGTCAACATCAAAAAACAATTTAGCGAAATCCGCCTGCATTTTCCTGTTCGTGGTCATTCATATATGGAGTGTGATCAGGATATGACGTGCATCAATCAGAAACTCTGCATAGAAACTCCTGAAGGCTGGAGGAAACACTACGAAGAGGCACGGACAAAACCAAGCCCATATAGTGTTATTAATGTTACCCAGGACATCTTACTTAAAGTGGACACCGCAATTAAAGCAAGATATTATCCAAATTGCCCTTTCAAAGTTATGTGTATTCGGGAAACTGTCTTCTCTTCAAACCATCCAAGGCTGATAAGCTACAGGGATGACTACAATGATAATTCATTAGGTCTAACAGTTGTTCGCCTACCACTAAAATTGGGTGCAGTAGCAAATAGAATTGTTTCGTGTTATATAAATTTTATGTCCCTCATAAAAAGTCATATGTGACACTAAAAAAACAAATAATGCTTCCAATTTTTTGTACCATATCCAAATTGTTACTGGTACAAGGGACATTTTATAATATGAATATGATTGATTCTTACATACATGTGTAATGTGTTTATTATGTATATTTTGTTGTTGTTTTTTAGTTGATTAGAGGGTGACAATTTATTAGATCTATGTCAAACAGATTGTTACCCTATCACTACTAATACTAATGTTAAGGTGTCACAGAAATGCTCATCTTGTTCTGTTTATATATGTCCATCATGTGATGCTAAATGCTTCAAATTTTTATTGATTTTTTGTATGAATATATATAATAATATTTATTATTTATCTTTCCCACACCACATCTGATTCAGCCATTGGACCAGGCATTTTTTGGCTCAATCAAATCTACATGGTCCGCAGCCAGAAGGCACCACATTGCAGAGACAGGGGAAGCAGTTGGCCTGGGCACTTTTGCCAAAGTGTTCAAAAATGTTTGGACCAACTCTGCCACACTAGTTAACACAGAGTCCAGCTACAGGGCTGCTGAAATCTTTGCATTTTCACCGGAGAGAGTCCTCCAAACACATAAAATGTGCCAATGCCAGGTGTTTAGAGACTTTGTCTCCACCGAGTCAGCCCTTCCACTGCCTGTTGCCCAAGCAGAAACTGTCCCACCCCTGGCATCGTCTCAACGTCCTCAGGAAAGTGATGATGAGCCGATGCCACCCTCTCCATAGAAATATATCAAAGACTGCGACTCAATGTCTCCATGTCCATCTGCACTCTCCCCCATTTCTGTCTCTTTCCCCAGCTCAAGCATCCAAAGAAGGTGTAGCCCCAGAGCCAGAACCAAGCCAAATTCCCATTCCAGGGCAAGAACCAAGCCAAATCCCCATTCCAGAGCCAGAACCAAGCCAAATCCCCATTCCAGAGCAAGAACCAAACCAAATCCCCATTCCAGAGCAAGAACCAAACCCCCATTCCAGAGCCAGAACCAAGCCAAATCCCCATTCCAGAGCCCGAACCAAGCCAAATCCCCATTCCAGAGCCCGAACCAAGCCAAATACCCATTCCAGAGCCCGAACCAAGCCAAATTCCCATTCCAGAACCCGAACCCAGCCAAATCCCCATTCAAGAACCCAAACCCAGCCAAATCCCCATTCCAGAGCCCAAACCAAACCAAATCCCCATTCCAGAGCTTACACCCAGCAAAATCCAATCTCCCGTTCAACCAACAAGCCAGATCCCAACCCCTAAGCCATCGTCTATCCCTACAACATCATCCTCCTCGACTGCATCACTGCGATGAAAGTTGCTACACTGTCAAGCAGCTGGAGGCGATGAAAGAAATGACACTTTTCGTTGTGGATGAGCTTGGAAGGAATGGGTTCCTGCAGTGTCATCAGGCCCTCACCAGAGATGAATGCTCTTGCTTTCATGGCTTGTGGACTTAATTACAAATGGAAACAGCCTGTGATGTTCATGCTTTCTCATGGACCCCCTAAATGACAGATCCTAAAGAACTTAGTATGCCATATAATAGAGAAGCTTATACAGATCGGTCTCACCCCAAAGGTTCTGATATGTGACCAAGGCACCAATAACCATGCTGTTCTCCATAATCTTAAAGTCGCAATAAAAGAACCATACTTTTTCAAAACTGGCAAAAGATATTTTGTCTTTATGATCCACCCAATCTGAAATCCATCAGAAACAACTTATAAAGGTCCAGATTTGTGATGAACCGCAACAACATCAAGGACACCATCAAATAATTTTATGAGATTAATGCTACACGACCTATCAGGGTGGCTCCTACACTCACCGCTCGCCACATCATTATACCTGCATTTTCTCACCTGAGCGTCGCCTTAATGTCTTTTAATGTCATGCCAGTTGAAGCTGGAGCAACAGTGGAATTCATAAAACGAATGGACAACAGCCATTCAATGAAAGGCAATTCCACGATGAATTATGCAATAACATCAGCATCCAGTCGTTGAAATTATTTACAAAACACTTTGACCTGGCTGGACAACTTAAAATGCAGAAAAATCGCTTATTGCTTTCTCTGTGCGCGTACCCTTAAAAATGGCCAAGCAGGCAAAAAGATAACCAGTTTCATCTTACGGGGAGAGAATAATGAATCTGGCTAAGAGAGCGTTTAGCTGCCCAATAATCAATGATGCGGAAAATGTATTGGTGCGTGACTTTATGGACGGGATTTATAAACTATGAAATATAAAAAGAAAATTGATCAAGTATCAAGCAATCAATTTAAATGACGCGATAGACCAGGCGATAAAAGAGGAAAAGGACAAAAGAAGGATAAATTTTAGACCAGGAATAGAAAAAAAGGACAACTTTCGTATCCAAAGGAAAGTTGAACCGGTGGAAGTTGATGCTGCTGGGCCTATAGGGGAAGACAAGTAAATATGTATGGGGAGAGAAAAGAGAAAACAACATACAAACAGCTAAATGACCCAAGACGTTGTCACCACAGTGGGAAAATAGGTCACATTAGGTCAAATTGTCCTGACATAGACCCAGTGCGTTGTTATTCATGTAGACGTTTCAGACACACATTTTATAACTGTCCTGCCATAAGGAAAAGTGATAGCGGGAATAGATCGGGAAACGAAAGAGGCAGTCGATTTTAAATGATGAAGCCGGGTCGGCTGCCCATAAACTCATTTCAAATGCCACTTTCAACAAATCCAGCCCAAATTCTTGTTTCATTAGCTTTACGTCTATTATGAATCTCTTATTAATGTCCAGATAATGATACCCCAGAATAAGATCTACGAAAAACCGTAAACAAAGATCAGGCTGGACTTGATATAGGAGGAAGGATGTAAGAAAGATAGTACCAAAACCTAATCTCTCTTCTGAAGATAGGTCGGTATACCAACTGGACTAATGACAAGTTTTAGAAAGTAAGACGGATACAAGAACTGACGCAACGTTACGAAAAAAAAATTAGACCAAAAATGTAAAACAATCCCAAGAGTTTGTATTAATTCCTAGCTATGCGAGTGTAAACAGTCATGTAATATCATCCCACCTGTGGATTCCATTTCAATGATTATTGTATTACATACCAAACAAAAAAGGGTGGTTGGAAAGACAATAAGCATGCCATTAAAATTTGGTTGTGAACAGAGGTGTCGACTTAAATGTCAATAAAAGTTAACAAATGAAGAACGCCTATTGATTATCAATGGATTTTGGGAACTTAGGAGACCTTACTTGTCAACACTTTTTGTTGATCGTAAAGTAAAAAAAGTCAAAAGGCCCTGAACCAGCTCAGCGCCAGTTCTCATCGACTTACTCGCTTTTTAAAGACCAATTTCCTCACAAAGTTTGCAAACAATTTTTCTTGAATACTTTAGCAGTAAGTGAACAAATGGTACAAGCTGCCCGAAACAAGGCAACCAATATCAATACTGCAGGAAAAGAACTGAGAGGCAGACATAGACCGAGGTCAAATGAGATTGAAGTTGAGAAGAAAGCAACTAGAAACTTTGTTAAAGTCAGGCCATTCATTGATAGATTATATGACAACTTTGAAAACTTAGCGGAGAAAGAAAATTGTGTGGCAATTGATGAAATGATGATACCCTTCAAAGGCAGGCATTATTTGAAGGTCTATATGTTAAAAAAACCAAAAAAGTGGGGGTACAAGGTATGGGCTCATGGGGGACAGTCAGGCTATATCCACAAATTTAATTTTGCAGGAGATAGCTTGCTCGACAAATGAAGATTATTTTGAGAAGGTTGGTAAAGCAGGGCAGATTGTCTTATTGCTATCTTGGGGTCAACCTGACAATTCATTTGTATTTTTTTATATTAGTTTGCCTCCCCAGATTTGATCGCTGTCCTAGAGGAGCGAAAATTAAATGCTATATGAACAATCAGAGAAAATTGTACACGGAAATGCCCATTGATGGCTCAGAAAAATTTGAAGAAAAAGGGGAGAGGTGGGTTCAATTTTAGGTTAGATGACGAAAACCAAGTATTAATATGTGAGTGGTTTGACAACAAGATGGCCACCATTGTCCACCCCACTCATGAAGTCAAGCGCTATGACAGAAAAGAAAACAACATGTCAAAGTTCCCTGTCCCAGCATTATCAAAACCTATAATGCAAATATGGGCGGGTTTGACAAGGCTGATATGCTTCTGGCTTTGTACAGAACCCACCTCAAAACCAGAAAATGGTATAAGCGTATTTTTTTCCACTTGCTGGATTTATGCATCATCAATTCTTGGCTACAGAGAAGATTACAAAATGCCGCTGGCATATTTCAAATTAGCCATTGCTAAGGGCATGATATTTTCCAAAAAACATCCTCAAGTACCTCTCCCACTCCGTGCTATTGTTTCCCAACCTAGTAAGCGAGGATATACGATATGATCGGGTTGATCATTTCCCCAAAAAGAAAAATGAATGTGTAGTTAGCCATGCACTGCAAGTTGACAAACAAAATTTGCTTGCAGGAAATGTTCTGTTTATCTCTGCATTGATTGTAAGGGTGAGGAGGTCTAGATCTAGATTACATGCGTGAAGAATTGAACATCAAGGTTTAATGTTGAAATTATAAGCAAGATGGCTGCATGGTCCAAGACGAATGTTGAGAACTTTATAGAATTATATCACTCTCATGAATGTCTTCGGTAAGTAAAAAGTAGGGGATATTCAAACAAGTTGCTATGGGAAAAACCTAACACAGAGCTGGTTGTATTTGCGCAACAAATAGATGCATCCTTCAACAAGGATAGCGTTATAAGAAAAATATGCAATTTTCGTTGACTGTTTTTCAATGAGAGGACTAAATATTCCCATAAAATTAATAAAATCAGATGAGTAGGACTGCATTTCCTTGACTATATTTGTATGTGATAGTCACCCCACTTCGGCATCTAGTATTATCCTTTGGCAAGATAATTTACCCAAATTGCCCTGGTGGCGCTGCTCTGCGGCCGATGCTTGACTTCTCTCGATCTTCCCTCGAGAGAAGCCAAAAGAGAATGTGCCCTAGAGCCTGACATTAAAGGCTATATTTATTTATTTATTTTCGTAAGCCATTTTTTCGTCCAAACACATCAATTTCTCCTCTTTTTGCTTTTCAAAATCACGAAAATGGCTAACATGTTGTCTAGTTCTAAATCTATAATATGCTCCGCCATATTGAACACAAATTGCCTCAAGGCCACCTATGATTCAGTGCCGATCAGTGCCCATTTGACAGGAAACTATCATTACGTTATTATATGAGATCTCTTTTACAAATGATAGTGTGGATGCTACTAAAAATCTCATGCGATTGATAGGGGGGGAAATCGCATATAAAAATCTTACGTTCAAACCTATGTTCGATCGCTGTAGTGTAAAGGGCCCAAATGAATGTGTATAGTATCAGTATGATAAATGTAGCTGTTCTTATATATCCTTACTATGGCATTTTTCTGCTTATGAATATAAACTATATGAACATTTTAAAACATAGAATTTCATAATTATCTTTTGTCAACAATTCTTCAATAAAGTTCCAATAAAGTGCCATAATGACAATGTAATTACATGTATTTTGTTACATTATTTTTTATATCATGTGTCCTTTTCATGGTTTATAGAGCTGTGCATCTGTTTTCATTAAGTTGTAACACGTTTTTATATAATGAACATACTTAGTTTATAATGAATTTTGATGCCTGAGCCTGTAAGTTAAATATACATGGGTTTTTTTTTACTTTATTCAAATAATGCTCGACTCACTGATTATAATGTTGTATTTTCAATTTCATGATATTTAGCTAATCTTCCTGGGTATAAATGGAGCTTACAAGTTTCACTTCTCTCATCTGAGAAGTAACACCTCATCTGAATCTCAAAATAAGCCTGGTAGTATATCCTTCAAAGTCCATATAAAAGTTCTCTGTGTTCATGGTGTCCACTGTAGTGGACATCATCGAATGACTAAGAAAGTGCCCGGGTTCATGGTGTCCACTACAAGTGGACAAATCGTAGCTCAAACACTAGGATAGCCAGCTCCACAAAATTGTGTAAGTGTCATGTGTATGCCTAAACGAGCATACTGTGTAAATCTGAAGTACCTGTGACCATTCCTTCATACCTCATGCAAAAAGGTTAAAGGAAATGGAGAGTTTGTCCATTCCGCCAACAAAAGATGTTGATATCTTGTGTAACATGTGAAAAACCTTTGACAAACATTTTTAAAGTGTGTTACAAACATATACCATCAAGACAATTTTCCCCAGCATTCAGCGCTCTCACGTGCTCGATCAAGGGGGATTTAGCAACAACTTCATTCTTTTGATAAAATCAGTGGCTGAAAAATATCTTCACAGTTAGGTAATTTTACGCTGGCCTATAATTCCTCAGACCTACTTGAAATCAGAAGAGGAGAAAGAAATTATTAAATGTTTGCAAGAAATGGGAAGACAAGGCTTTAGTAGAAAGGACGAACTCTTTGTAACAGTGAAAAATATGTTGGATTACAGGTAATGAGTAACAAAATGGCCTGAGAACAAACCGTCTGATAAATGGTTCAGGCTTCTTACTAAAAGACATCCAGACATCGTTTTCACGAAGCCCCAAAGAATAGGCAAACAAAGGGCAATAATTACTCCTGCTGAAATCAACAATTGGTTTGCAAAATACACAGAGGAGATAAAGAAAGCGACCAAACAATTCTGTTAGAACCAAATCAAATTTACAATTGTGATGAGTCAGGGTTCAGCCTGGATGCCCTGACAGGTTGAGTGTTATCATTTGTTGGAACACTTTTTGTCTACCAAATTGGCAGTGACAACAAAACCATGATAATATAATGGTTGCATAGTGGGATACCAAACACGACCACAGAAATTGATGGATTCCATGGGAGGCGGTGTCTGTGTTTATGCCAATGACAATTGGTGCCACAATAACAATAACAATGTATATGTTAATATATAATATATGGTGTGCAATGAGAACATTGAAATTCTCCTTATTACTATTCGACCATATTATCTTCCTCGAGAATTCTCATGTAGCAAACTATTTATTGTTTATATTCCACCATCAGCAAACGGACGTCTGGCTAAGGACCAACTCACTGAGATGATCAACACACAACAGTCAAAGACGCCCGACGGTGTGTGTATGGTGGTGATCCAACACAATGGCCTCCATCAGCAAATTACGAGTAAAACACGGAATGAAAAGACGATTGACCTTCTATACTGTAATGTTTTTAATGGTTACAAATCATATGTGCTCCCCCCTCTCTCGACCTCCAATCACAACATGATCTACCTTCTACCTTGCTATCGAAGGAAGCTGAGTGAAAGTAAGCTAATCAGAAAAACAGTTACTGTGTGGAACGAGAGTGCATGTGAGGAAATGAGAGGTTGTTATGAATGCACTGACTGGAACGTGTTTATGAATGAATGTGAAACAGTGAATGAGCTGACCGAATGTGTTACTGACTATGTAAATTTTTGTGAGCAGAATGTATGCAGAAAAAAGGAGATTAAAATATACCCTAACAAAAAGTATTGGGCTAGGAAGCAACTCAAAACACTGTTGCATGAGAAAAAGATCATATTTGCCAACGGAGATAAATTAGAACTTACAGAAAGATATTAATGCTGAGATTCAGAAAAGTAAGAATGATCGTAGAGAAAAAATTGAAACTTTATTCAAATATGGTGCAATGGATCACACCCTGGAAAGAAATTAAGAACTTAATCAAATACACAAACCAATTGCAAATTTCGAACCTCATGATATGAACAAATTCTTTGCACGCTTTGACTCAGACAGCCCAAATGAAGAAATTGACTCAGTTAAAAAGTTGCTGGCTGAGACAAAGCAGGCGGATGAGAAAATTAAATTCACTGAAGAAGAGGTAAAGAAGGTGCTTTCGAACGTGAACGAGATTCTACAACCCCCAACATTGCCCACAACTGGTTCCTGTGCACGGTTTCATAAGACATCTCAAAATGATCAGCATCCAATTCTCCTACCTTGTAATTGTAAAAAAATGTGTTCGCCAAAGATCAATATAGAGACTCAGGAATCAATCCAATTTGAATATTGGAGTAATAAATATGACCAAAAAAGGAACTGGCTTCATAACAATTCCATAAAGAAAGATTCTGCCAATCAAAACCGGGAGTATTTTCTGATGGATACTACTGGTGCTTGGGTGAATGTTTGTGCTATATGTTTTCTTAGAACACTTGGATATTCCACTAACTCCATCATCAAGTGTTTGGACAAAGCTGTTCCTCCCACAACTCTATTCGTATATCAGGATAAATGGAGAAAGCACAAACCCCACCACACTCTAGATGATGCCACGATTAAAGCCATCGATGAGTATATTAAATCCTTTCACCCAGCATGCAGTCATTATAGACGTGCACATGCGCCTCATTGACGTTATTTGTCACCTGACCTCACACCATTCGAGACGTGTTGTGTTACTACTGTGATGATACAGCAAATGTTCGTAACGTTAGCTATACAACTTACAGAAAAAGGGTGGAACATAAAGGTATCAGTTTCTTCACGTTAGAAGTCGAGGAATGTGAACAATGTCTGTCTGGCATTTAAACAACATTACCATGCTGTGACAGAGGATAACTTAGAGCCCCTTTTCAACAGCAAATCAGAGGTCTATCAGGCCTACAAAGAATGGTGCAAGGAAAAGACCATTGCGATGGCATCAAGGCAAGTGTTCGTGGACAAGTTTGAATCAGGGAACTTTGCCCTGTTCCAGCCAAGAAAAGACCAATGTGCCCTCTGTGTGTCTTACAGCGAGGGAAACACTGATGAGGAAACATACGTCCATCACAGGTTGAAGAAAGAACAGGCACAGAAAGCCAAAAAAGAGGACAAATGAAGAGTGTCGGAGAGAGAGGGAAAAATAAAGATGTTGAGCATGGATCTGCAAACAGTCTTGTTAGTGCCATCTGTGAAGGCTCCATCACTATATTACAAGACGAAGTTAACAGTCCATAATTTCGATTGTACGACCAAAGATGTATGTTGCACTGTTTAGCATGAAGTAGAAGGTGGTTTGACGGCCAATGAATTTACAACGTGTATTTGTAATTACCTATTGCACGACCTGTCATTTCAAGAATATGTTCTGTTTTCTGATGGTTGCCCCTATTAGAAAAGGGTAAAGAACAAGAATACACAAATGCGCTCAATTTATTCTATGCTAGGTTTGACTGTTTTGAGTTTTCTGAGCAAATCGAAACATTGAAGTAAGAACTTTCTGTATGCAATGATAATCCACCTAATATTAGCGAAGATGAACTGATTAGACTGTTTTCAACTTTAAAACAAAATAAAGCATGCGGTCCAGACCAAATTACATCACGCATTCTTAAATCATGTGCCAATTTGGCCAGTATTTTTACAACTATCTTTAACCAATCTATCAACTCTATGAATATCCCCAAGGCTTGGAAAACATCACAGATTTCCCCCATTCCTAAATCAAAAATTGTAAAAATTGTAAATTGTAAACCCATAGCACTAACATCCATTTTAATGAAATGTCTTGAAAGGTTTGTTGTAAATTCCTTTTTATCTTTATGTGAAACATCCCTTGACCCCAAGCAATTTGCATATAAATCAAATAGGGGAGTTGAAGATGCTATCCTGGTATTTACTGACAACATCTACAAACACTTTGATGTTCCCAAAAATTATGTGCGAACTCTTTTCATTGATTTTTCCAGCGCGTTCAACATCCAAACAAAGATACTACAATTCATGTTTGCCTTCAGCCATAAGAAATCACTAAGATATCCATTGATAATTGATGTATAATATATTCCTAAATATGTCTATTTTATTGTACCACTATGTATTTGAACCATGGATGATATATTGTGATATGTGTGTGATTCAGTTGTGTACGATAGATGACCAGGTATGAAAGGCATTCGAAGTGAGCCGTGTTAACAAAATGTAATTTCCTTTTTTTGATCAATAAAGTTTATCTTATCTTATCTTATCAGAACAGAAATTTGACTCTTTCGAAGGCATTAACGTACTTGGCCAAAACCCACAACATAATAATAACAGAAGTTTTTGGAAAAAGGTCATACACAGATGGAAGTGGACAGCATTCACCATACCATCGAGGCCAAGTTGAAAAACAAGCCAATATACTGTCAATCTGACTTCCTTAAATATATCAAGGAGGCGAGACAGAAACCTTTTCTCTACAAGGTGGGGTACCTTGAACATGCATTTTTCAAGGATTAAACACCAGATGGGAAAATACATTTTAAACTCAACCACGAGAATGAATGGAAGGAGCTTATTGTACGGGGAAATTCCACTCAAATGGAAAACCAACCCAAACCGCTTCTGCCAAACCAGAGGAAGATTCAAGCTTCAAAGTACAAGCCAGGAATTAAAACCATTATTTCCAAAAGACCTGCATGCATTTTACTATACACTACCTCATGATTAAAGTTATCAAACCAACAAAATAATTATCATCGTTTTGGATTTTTTCTCTCCAATGATTGCTATTTTCTCATTGTTCACCATTGAAGGCATCAAAACAAGTCAAATATTGCATTCTTAATTACATTGGTGAAATTTGAATTCATTGGTTGCATTTCAAATTCACAACCAAATTAAGTGTACATAACATATATATACATTTATTTTATAACAGCCACTAACAAGCAGGCATTGTAAAATGTATTATATTTCTATCAAACTGTTATTGATAACGATATAATGCAACTACAAAGTTACAGGTAATTTATCATTAATTTAGGTAAAGTTTCATATTATTTATCACCGTATGGTAATGGTTTTAAAACAATTCCTTGTTGTAGCTGTATCTTATTTGATAAAATTCAGATAAACTTGTTTCAACAAAATAATAATTTTCTTATTCGATCGTAATCATATGATTTAAAGGGTGCACAAGATGTCATTGTATCATGAAGGTATCTGCCCCCCTCCCCCTTCCCCTTTTCATCTCTCTCTTCCTCTATCTATCTATCTTTCAACTCTCTCACTCTTTCTCTGTCTCTCCCTCTATCTTATTTATACTCTTCCTTTCTACAGTTCTATCCATCTCTCTTTCTCCGCCTCTCTCTCCTCACGTCTCTCTCTCCCTTTTTCCGTCACTCTTCCTCTCCCCCCATCCCCCTGTGTGTGGGATGCATGTCATCATTTCTCTGCCCATCTCTCTCTCTCTTTCTCTCTATCTTTCTCCTCTCTCTCTTCCCCTTTCACTCTATCTTTTATCTCTCTCTCCCTAGAAAGAGCACTAGAGAGAGAGAGAGAGAGAGAGAGAGAGAGAGAGAGAGAGAGAGAGAGAGAGAGAGAGAGTGAGAGAGAGAGAGAG